>OY720429.1:183736426-183877895 GCA_963082735.1 Pocota personata | reverse complement strand
CCGTTTCTGCTCAAAAAAGCAAACGTTCATTTCATAACTACACAAAAGAGGCAATAGCTGAAGCTTTAACAAAAATTCGTAAAGATAAATGGTTCATTAGAAAAGCTAGTAGGGATCCCTAGAGACACTCTATAAGACCGCATCCACTGTAGAGTTGTCGAAAAGCCAAGTAAAATGGGACCCGAGATCGTTCTGAGTGCAGTCGAAAAACAATCTCTTGAAAATTGGTTGATTACTTACTTACTTACTTATTTATTTACTTACTTACTTATTTACTTACTTACTTAAGGTGGCGCTACAATCTGGGGTGGGCCTGGGCCTCAACCAACAAGCGTCTCCAGCTAGCTCGATCTATAATAATAATAATAATAATAATAATAATAATAATAATAATAATAATAATAATAATAATAATAATAATAATAATAATAATAATAATAATAATAATAATAATAATAATAATAATAATAATAATAATAATAATAATAATAATAATAATAATAATAATAATAATAATAATAATAATAATAATAATAATAATAATAATAATATAATAATAATAATAATAATAATAATAATAATAATAATAATAATAATAATAATAATAATAATAATAATAATAATAATAATAATAATAATAATAATAATAATAATAATAATAATAATAATAATAATAATAATAATATAATAATAATAATAATAATAATAATAATAATAATAATAATAATAATAATAATAATAATAATAATAATAATAATAATAATAATAATAATAATAATAAAATCTTTATTTCATGCAAAACATAATGTAAATGTTTAACAATCAAATATTAATAATGGTTAGCGAATTCAGAACATTCATACGTAGTATGCTCCTTCTAACTAAGCTTAGAATCCAAACTGATACCCAGGTATTTGAAGCATGGGACACGTTCAATATTGAAACAACCATCTGAACAGTTTGCATTTTTGTTAAAAGATGGGAAGTAATGGTCAGGTGAAAGACATTGTCTATAGGAAATCTGGAGCAAGTGTTCATCTTTTGAGGCTATCCACGAATCAAGCTATTTTTTGATGTCTGGATATGAGCAGAACTGCTGATCAGCCAGACCATGTGCCATCTAACGGAACAAGTAATAATCGGATGGCGCAATATCTAGGGAATATGGCGGGTGGGGTAGGACTTCCCACTTGAGCTTTTCCAGGTAGGTTTTAACGGGTTTGGCAACGTGAGGCCGAGCGATGTCATGCTGTAGAATCACTTGTTCGTGCCTCTGCTCGTATTGTGGCCGTTTTTCGCGCAGTGCTCAGCTCAATCGCATCAATTGAAGTTGATACCGTTCCCCAGTGATGATATCGTTGGGTTTCAACAGTTCATAATAAATGACACTGACCTGGTCCCACCAAATACACAGCACAATCTTCGCAGCGTGAATATTCGGCCGAGGACCGGGCAGACCCCATGACTTTATTTTCTTTGGGTTGCTGTAATGAATCCATTTTTCATCAACCGTCGCGATGCGATGAAGAAAACCCTTCCTTTTTTGCCGCTGGAGCAGTTGTTCACAGGCGAAAAAACGACGCTCAATGTCCCCTGACTTCAAATCATAAGGAACCCAAGGTCCTTGTTTTTGAATCATTCCAACGCATGCAATCGCTTCGAAATGGCTTGACGGGTAACTCCTAATGCTGAAGTAAGCTGTTCTTGCGTTTGGCACGGAGCCTCATCGAGCAATGCCTCCAATTCAGCATCTTCGAAGGATTTTGGCCTTCCTTCACGTGGACGGTCAACATCTAAATCACCGTCTTTGAAGCGATGGAACCAATCACGGCACGTTGTTTCCTTTAGAGCAGCATCTCCGTAAACTTTTTGGAGCTCTCAATGTGCTCCAGCCGCCGTTTTCGAATGAAAGAAGAAAATCAACACTTCCCGCAAATGACGATTATTTGGCACGAAATCAGACATTTTCACACAACCAAAAGTATATGACGCCAAAACAAAATCACTAATGTATCAAAACAGTTTGTTTACCATATGTCTAAGCTCGGTTCATGACGTTTTGGATATGTCAAAATCGACCAGCACTTACTGCTGGAGCCATCTATTGACTATTGAGACCTTAGTTGCGCACCTAATAGAAATAAGATAGGACCCAAAACTGAGCCCTGTGGGACACCCAAATTAATATAATTCTCAGAACTTAGAATATTTCTCACTTGGACCCTTTGTTTACGATTTTTTATATAGAACATGAACCAGTCATGTACAAAGCCTCTGAAACCCGCATTATACAACTTCTTCAGTAACAATGCGTAATCCACCATGTCAAATGCCTTTGTTATATCGATGAATAAAGTAGCAAGAATTTCAGAGTAATTTAAACTGGTATAAATTTCATCATATAACTTTAACAAAGCATTCTCTGTTGATCTTCCACTGCGAAAACCCAATTGAAAGTCACTAAAATTCTTAGCATTATTTAAAAAAGACAACATTCTGGACCTAATACCTTTTTCAAAAATCTTTGAAAAAACTGATAAAAGAGAATTTGGACGGTAATTGTTCAAAATCGTTGTATCTCAAACACATAAAAAGGAATCTTTTTAAGAATTCTGCTTCAGATCATATCAAAAGATGATGAATTAGAATTTTTTAGTGAAAGTATTATTTTGTGTATTTCATGGGAAGTAACATTTTCAAAGAAAAAGCTTTCACTTTGAAAATGTTCTTCTTTAATTGAATTATCGATTTGATATGAAGAGCAAGAGCTCGCTGATAAGTCAGTACCAGAGCTAATATTCGAAAAATAATCATTAAATAAATTGGCAACCTCTAAAGGTTCCGATATAGTGGCATTATTGTTAGTTATAACGATATCCATGTTGGACTTTTTTCTATTTGAAATTTCATTAACAACTTGCCACCCTTTTTTAGTGTTGCCAGCATTTTCGAGAAGTTTCAGTTTGCAGTTTAAAGCATAGCTTCTCGTAATAAAATAGTAATAGTGTAAAGTTGTTGTTTCTTTCTTATTTTTCTTAATACGTCATTTACTGCTTAAGACATTTTAATTTATTAGTAGTTTTATTTACACTCAAGCTACAGTTCAATATGTGCGATTAAAGTTTAATAAGGAACAAATCAAATGCAATAAAAGGATTATTTGCACTATAGACATCATCCCAAAACTCAAAAGTCAAAGCTGATTTTAGACTAGCAAAATTAATTTTTTGAAATTGGTTGACGTCGAATTGCTTTGTTCTGGAAACACCAGAGTTAACTAGGATACTTGTTAGGTTAGGTTAGGTTGAAGCGGCTGTCAGCAAAAGAAGCCAACACACTTAGACCAATAATAGGTCCATTGTGATACCAGATGTGTTTGAGACGTGGCCTCTAGCCTACTCGTTGAACCATTTAGAGCTTCTGATGAAACGTAGAATGTACCTAACGTCAATATTATTCAGATCATCTAGGTCATTGAAACAGAAAGCTCCTAAGTGGAGTTTCCTTCTTTGGGAGAGAGCTGGGCAGGTGCAAAGAAGGTGAAGAATAGTCTCTTCCTCCTCCTGGTCCATGTAACATCTGCAGAAATCATTTGAGAAGTCGCCAAGCCTTGTTGCATGTTTGCCTATTAGACAGTGTCCAGTAATGACACCTATAACAGCACTAATATGCTTCCTATTTAGAGAAATCAAATTCCTAGAGCGTTTCAGATCCAGCATGGCCAGATCTGTTTTGTCGCTAGACAAGCACTAATATGCTTCCTATTTATAGAAATCAAATTCCTAGAGCGTTTCAGATCCAGCATGGCCAGATCTGTTTTGTCGCTAGACAAGTTGTACTCCTTGTGCACCTAGAATTTGTCTTTACGGTAGCATCCAGTTTTAGTTTAAGTTTGCATGTAGCGATAGGCATACCCAGAAAACTTTTGCTCGGAAGGATGGGTATTGTTGTTCCATGTCTGGCATGTTCATCAGCCTTACAATTCCCGGCACCCAAATTAGGTGAATATTAAACTGCTCCGCCATCTCTATAAGAGACGATCGGCAGTCTAGAGCTGTTAAAGAATATGTTGAGGAAGATTCCAGGGATTTGATTGCGGCTTGGCTGTCTGAAAAGATGCGGATATCAATGGCCGATATCACGTTTTTCTTTAGCCAAGACAAGTCTTCCCTTATTGAGATTATCTCCGCCTGAAACACGCTACAATGGTTTGGGAGACGAAAATAGAGGTTTAAATTAAACCTATCAGAGAAGACACCACCACCCACCCCGTCGTTAGTTTTTGAACCGTCGGTATAAAAATGTACCGACTTATCTTCCGTGCAGCCACCTTCTTCCCACAATGCTCTGGAAGGGATGGTAACTTGGAAGTTTTTGTCAAAACTTAACTTGGGGATGGTGTAGTCAATATCTTCAGGGAAGATGTTAGACGTGGCCATAAATTTTTTTAGACGACTGTGAAGTAGGTTTAAGCCGAATAGCTGAGTTAGCTGCCATTTGCCTGCCATAAATATCAAGGGGTGTTAAATGAAAAAGAATGTCCATAGCAGCGGAAGGTGTCGTCCGCAGTGCTCCACTAATGAACAGACAAGCCGAATGTTGGACTTTGCTTAATAATTTCTGGTTTATCGCCTTATCCAAGGCAATCCACCAGACAACTACTCGTACCTCGTACATAAGGATCGGTTTAATGACCGAAATATAGAGCCAGTGAGTTAGTCTGGGTTGTAAGCCCCATTTGTTTCCAGCTTAGTTTCCTATCCCAGGTATTTTGCTTCGTTGGATAAAGTTAAGATTGTTCTATTAAGGGATGGAGGGTCAATAGGTCAGATTTTATATTTCCTTGAGAAGAGGACTAGTTAAGTTTTGTGGGGATTCACTCCTAGACCACACCGAGCTGCCCTTTTAGATAACTTATTCAAAGCGTTTTATAGGAACACTTTTAAGGTAGTGAGGAGCTTACCAGAGACTGGTATAGCAACATTGTCCGCATAGGCGATAACTTCGCAACCCTCAGCTTCCAGGATTAACAGTAGTTCATTGACCACCAGATTCAAAAGAAATGGGGATAGGACGCCTCCTTGAGGGGTACCCCTACTGACATATCTTTTGACAGATGACCCACCCAGCATTGAGTTGATAATCCGACCATTAAGCTTTGATTATCACAGATGAGTAGACGTTGTTAAAAGCGCCTTCAATATCTAGAAAATATATAGTGTACTTCTTATGATACATGGGGTATTCGATCTTATTGACTAGCGTATGCAATGCTGTTTCGACCCCTACAGTATGCATGTTGAGCCGTGGACAATACTATTACGTAAGTGGATATCAATCAGTCGTTCTAGTGTTTTTAGAAGGAAAGATGATAGACTGATAGGTCTGAGGTCTTTTGGATTGGCATGTAAATATTTACCAGCTTTGCCATATATGCGGAATATGGACCAAATTCAAACAGCTCTAAAAAATACTTTTTAGAACTGGCAGAATAATTTCAGATAACATTTGTAATTCAGCAGGTGTTATGCCGTCTGGTTCAGCGGATTTATATGGTTTGAAGCTATGTAGCGCCCAAAGGAGTTTGTCCTGCGCAGTCAGACTTGAAAGGTTGGTTTCTTAAGCATTTGACTTGATAGAGTCAAATTGTTGTCAGTCAGGGAATTACTTGGGAAGTGTGCATCAATAAGTAAATTTAATGTGTCTACACTAGAAGTTGTCCAAGACCCATCTGTTACAGCTGAGCACTGAAGGATTTGTCGAGAGGATTTTTCTCAGCCTAGACGCCTCAGAAGATTCTTCTATTTTACCACAAAAGAGTCTCCAAGAATTACGTTTGGCTTTCCTCAATTCTTTTTTTTTATATGTTTTTAGGGATTCTTTGTACGAGTCCCAGTCAGATGCATCTCTTGCGCTTTTGCCTTTGTTGAAAAATTTTCTGCAAGTATTCCTGAGTGGTCCAAGATCAGAGGTTCACCTGTGTGGTGTTTTTCTTGCCCCTAACCCTAACCGAAGGACAAGAGGAAGACAACGCTATATTGAGGGCCAAGGTAAGGTCCTTGACCATGCAATCAACCTCTTGAGTATTATTCGGAGATTTTAGAGTGTCGAAATTAACCAGTTTCTTTCAAAGTTTCCCTATATTTGAGCCAGTTAGTATTACGGATATTTCTGTAAACCAATGGGCCTGGAAGATCGTCGTCAAGACTAAATTCAGAAAAAGAGTGTTCACTAGATACCTCCCAGTTCTTGATCATTTGATTAATGTTGTCGGAGACAAGAGTTATATCTAGAACCTCCAGACGGTTTCTAATTATAAATGTAGGTTCGTTACCAATGTTACACAAAATGAGGTTAGTTTTTAAAATATAGTCAAAAAGCAACTCACCTCTTTCGTTAATGTCAGAGCTACCCCACGCGGAGTAGTGAGCATTAACATCACAGCCAACTATGACTCCCGTAGGATACTTGTCAAAGAATAATCAGTTATTTTAAGATCAGATATAGAAGTCTTGCAACAGATTAAATTGTTCCTATGCAGTCTAATAAATATATGGTCTAAACATGAGTTAGAATGTAGGCCTTCGCGCGTAGGCTGTGACAAAAGGTACTCAAAACCATAAGAGGACAAAACCGATATAAATGAATCTATATCAGGAGAAATCCGAGGGAAGGTTGATATCGAGATCACCTAAAAGTACTATATTTTTGCAAGTTTAGTTATCCAAGAATCTAGAAAATTCTCCCAAAAAAGCTGTAATTGTAAACGAATGCAATCTATAAATACTAATATTGCAGTAGCTCACACCAGAAATTTTGCAAGTTAAACTTATTAAATCAGAACTATTGAGCCTATAATTAAATGTTTCACACGATCTTCAGGTAGCTGCCTCCAATTTCGCACGCTAAGTTTTTTTGAGGCCCCCTTCAACTTGCGTGCGCCACGTGAGTCGCGGTCTTCCTCTACTGTCCCATTCCTCTGGAATGGATTCGAAGATTTTCCGGGCCGGAGCATGACCCAGCCACCTCAGTCGTTGTACCTTTACCCTCCTGGCTAAGTCAATGTCGCTGTACAGTCCGTAAAGTTCGTCGTTGTATCTCCTCCTCCACTCACCAAGTATGCAGACGGGACCAAAAATCACCCGAAGAATTTTCCTCTCAAAACAGCCAAGCGCAACCTCATCCACTTTTGATAAAGTCCATGCCTCTGCGCCAGAGAGTAGGACTGGAATGATTAGAGTTTTATAAAGGGTCACTTTAGTTGTTCGAGAGAGGGCTTTGCTATTCAATCGCTTTCTTAGGCCAAAGAAGTAGTAGCGGTTGTCAAGAGTTAATCTTCGTTTGATCTCAGCTCTCGTGTAGTTGTCTGAATTTATAGCAGATCCTAGGTAGACGAAGTCCCTAACTACGTTGACGTTCTGCCCGAGACGTCGATGTTGGTTGTTGACAGCATATACTTGGTCTTACCCTCATTGACCGTTAAACCCATCTTCGCCACTTCCACCTCAGTTCTCACGAAAGCGCCGCTGACATCACGCTGCGTTCTTCCGATTATGTTAATATCGTCGGCGTATGTGAGTAATTGGACGCACTTTAGAAAGATTGTGCTTCTATTGTTGGCGCGTGAGTTTTGTACCTTGTTTGAATCCTTTTTGACATCAAAGGTCTCGGTGAGGTCTTTACCGACCTTGATCGCAGCGTGCGAATGCACCTTGGGGGAACGTGCATTCTCCATCGTCGTCCTGCACAAACGGACGATTTTGGCAGGGATGCCAAAACTAAACATTGCTCTATTTAGCTCGTCTCTATAAATGCTGTCATAGGCGACTTTAAAATCGATGGAAAGGTGGCGGGTATCGATTTGAAAACCTGAGTTTTTTCCAAGATCTGCTGTAGTGTGAATATTTGGTCGATGGTGGACTTTCCTGGTCTAAAGCCACACTGATATGGTCGGATCAGGTTGTTGATGAACGGCTTCAGGCGTTTACACAACACGGCAGATAAGATCTTATAAGCGATGTTAAGGAAACTGATGCCTCTATAGTTGGTGCAGTTCAGAGGGTCTCCCTTTTTGAGGATCGGGCAAACAATACTGAGGTTATCCAGGACGACAAATGGAAGACCCCGCTCAAAGACAACCTACCCTACAAGTCTAAGTATTACGGTTTTCTTAAGCACCATCCCGAATTGTCGCTTAGAACAGCTGAGGGACTCTCAAAAGGACGAGCGATCGTCACGGAAGAGTCGGTTAGGAAGTGGTTCCGGGAATTAAATGAGCATTTACAATAAATAAATGCAATCGATATTTTGAAAGACCCTTCTAGAATCTTCAATAGGGATGACGTCTTTCTGTATTTCTTCAAAGCAGGTTTTGTTTTGGCTCCTAAGGGGTGCTCCCAAAATCGATCAAACCCGCTGGCGCAGAACCACCGCCAGCGGGTTTGAAAAACCAAAAAAGTCGAGGATGCGGAACTTAGAAAATGGAATCGTTTACGTTTAGACCCCGAAAATAAGAAACTAACCGGAAAAGGGAGACAGAAAACCAAACAATCAATTCAGAAAATCATATGCTCCAATTGCGATAAGGAGCTAGTTTCTGATGTTGAAGACAACTTAATACGAGTAATATAATATAATACTAGCTGTGATTTATGCCCAGACTGGTTCCATTTGAAATGTACACCATTTGTTGGACAACTTTTTGAAGAAGTAGGTACTAGACGAAACATTTTTCTATGAAAATTGCAATGAAATTTTAATTTAATTTACACTTATTACTTTTTTAAATTGTGTTTCGGAAAAATACAGTGAGCTTAATTTTTAAGTTTTTCCTTTTAAATTATTTTTATTGTTTTGCTGTTTTTGTTTTCTATGTTGAAACACAAACTTTTGCCAATATTTAAGTTATTTTTGGTGATTTTTTGTTTTGTTAATCAAACAAGTATTTTAGGCATATTGACTGGAATTAATGTTCCTTTTTATTCTTATTTATGACTTTTTTATTAATTATTTAACATTAAATTGTTGGTATGAGGATGGCAATATAGAAATACGAATTGGGGCTGACTACTGGAAATGAAAGGACCGACTACTCCAGAATTACTTACTTACTTACCACCTACATCACTATATTTGTAAATAGTTCGCATTAGGTAGCAAATCGACTTAATAAGTTTAGCTTTTTCCAATCTGCACATTTCAAACGTTTAGAAAATCTAAAAACTCTATTAAACAGTTGAATAATGGATTTTTAAAACCATTTAAATGTAATAAAAAGTGTTGAAGGGCTGACTACTGGTGCCATCACCCTATCCAGTCTCTATTAAAGCGGTTGGGAGTTATACCATATTCCTATGAGTGGGGACTTTCATTATGTAGTACGAGTAGTACACAATTTGTTTATTTCAGTGTAAAACAAAATGAACATTGAAGAAAAAGGAGAAAAATTGTTAAAATGTAAATTTGTGAAGGGAATTCTTCAGTACAAATATTTTCCTAAATTATATCATATGGATGAAATCGTATTTTTTGTCAGCGGACGCAGGCTGCTAAGACTAATTAAAAAGGCGAATATCTAATTTCACTGGACTATAAATTGTGAGCATCCACAAAAAAAAAATTTCTCTAGAGCATACTATAGAGCTACTACAGCGGAGACAAACATTTACTTAATGAGACGGAAGCTCATAAAGATCACCTGGCTGTTAATTTAAGCTTTTAAATAGTTTAAGCCTCATTCAAATCCATTCAATCTTTTGGCGAAAAATAAACCTGCAAAATGAAAAAAAAAAAAAAAAATATCCCACATCCTGAAACTTTCAACTGCATAAACCTATTTCATTGTCTTCGTTTTCTTTCGAGTATATTGTCGTCATCATCTAAATATGCTAACATTGACAATTTGTCATTTTCATCCATGCCATAGTAAGACTTAATCAGCTGACAAATAGGGACGAACGAAGCAATTCGACAAATGGGTGGTGTTCAGCCATCCGTGACCTTTTTCATTGTGCGAAGTATAGCGTGCTCGAAACCACTGGAAAAATATGTAGTGGGGGTAGAAATTCCATTTCAAGCCTTATTAACTATCTAAATTGCACCACTAGTAAGCCTTTTTTTCATGTCACCATTTCAGCGATTTAAAACTGCCTGAAACCAGAGACTATATAGTCTCTGTTGAAACTCATTTTGTAAATGAATATTTAATGATTAAGTGACACTTTGGTCCACCACCGTATGAAGTCCGGAGATGTATTTGTATCAGTAGGAAAAAGCTAATTTAAAGTTCTTAAACGTAGATGTGATGAAGACACTCCTAGATACACACATAGTAAAAGTATTGCCATCTAAATGATTTGTTATATAAGAGAAGTATATGCATCTGTTGAGCTGAAAACTTATGAGTATCTTATTCGTCAAGCACAGCTACACTTCAGCGTAGTGTAGAAAATCACTTACAATTAAGTACAGTTCTTAATTTTAAAGATATTTTTGTGGATATGCCAAATACAGATATTCTTTTGCCAGTCACGTTACTCCTTCCTTCTTATTGTGATATGAAGTATTTTTCAACTTAAACACCCCAACAGCCATAACACCCTTCATCTCATGGTGCCTTGCTTAGATTTAATGTGCGCCGTCATGAAGTCGATTCATTAGTACTTTTCCAATTGCCGAAACGCTACCGCGGTGAATACTTTGCCAACTACAAAACACTTTGAAAAGTCGTTGGTAATCCGATACTCAAAGTTAATGGTTGATTTCGCAGATTTCTAATAATCAAAAACCTTTTTTTTATACTTTTTTTTTCCTTGTGAATATACAGATAGTATTATGTTTTTCGTAAATGTTCAACATTAAAGAAGTCTTTTCAAGAAATCTCTGTGCTTCTTCCAATAGATTGACGAAACTACCATGCTATTTTCGATGATTCAAATCCTATGTGAGGATTTATATTTTTTCAATTACTACATTGTTGTGAAGTTTAAATTTGGCTGGTTCAGAAGAAACGCTCGTTGATGTGTATTTTCTTAAGTTTGTAGGCGTTGAATAACCTACTAATGTGGAAGCAAATTTTTAGCAACTAACTTCAAAATTTATTCATATGTAGTTGTCAGTGTTGTTCTTTTCATACTTGAACAACCACAAATTCATCGAAATGCTTGGCTGACTGAAGTTATTACTTACGAGTATGTATAAAATTATATTTCGATAAAAAACATACATAAAGTTGAAGTCAATGAAATCTTACTACTCAGAGTATATTCTCTCGATTTCTAAGAGACTGTACCACAACAAAAAAGCGGGCGGATTCTAAAAATGTTTCCGCTTATACTGCTTCGAGCCCTGAGAAGGTTATATACCAAATTTTCTTTCCCTCGCTAAAAATTTAACACCTAAAAGTTGTGACATACGAACAGGCGGACATGGCTAGTTCGGATACATCTTTTTATTCTGCTCACAAATACTCGTATGTATATTTTAGGGGGCTACAGTTTTATTTCTCTATGTTACAAACTATGTATCAAAATGAATATACCCTGTAGAGGCTACAATCCGTCTGGAACGATGATGATTCCACCATCTTCTAATCCAATCCTAATAAAGTGGGCGTGGCGTGAAATTTTCAATTCAAGTTCAATTCAGGCATTTTAACGAGGCAAAACAAAATACATACATAGTAATCCATTTAAAGAAAACTGTCCACTCTTTTTGCACTTTTTCCATTCTATTATCGAACAAAATTTTGCACTAAAAAAATATATATGTTCTCGAAAGAGTACTCTCAGAAGCCAGAATTTTGTTCGAGGAAAAAAAACGCTATTAGTTATTTTCGCATTCAGTAAGTTAATACTTAACTCATGCATGCAAGATTTCACATCCCTAAATCCACAGCAGTGTTACCCAGTTAGCATTTTAACTATTGTATAAAGTGCTAAATACCACATTTTGAAAAGGGTACAAGATGGTGAATTTGGTAAAAAAAATAGAGACTGCAAAAGAACACACCCGAATAAGAGTACATACGTATGTACATACATGTATTTTTAAAAAAAGGGACGAGTGGTAACCATAATTGAATTATTGTATCTCTACTATCGAATAGAGCGAATCCGCATATATTCTTATAGGGTAATTGTTCATACAAACAGGTATACTACAGTTTTATACCCTATCCCATAGGATATATTAATTTTAATACACAGTTTGTAATATAGATAGACTCCCAAAAGTTATGTCACCATTTTTGAGCCCTTAATTTAAAGTTTTCTACAATTCAAAGCAGTATAAGTGTACAAATTATTAATAGCTGCCAGACATGCACAGTTTTAAAAAAATTTCGTTTTTCTCAATATTTTTGCTAGAAACACAAAAAATATTGTTCAGCTGAAATATGTAGACGTTGACATTCTCTGCATTTTTCTATTCACTATACATGGTCACGCCCACTTTTTGGGGGCTTTTTCTTAAAAAAAAAGCCATATATTGCTTTTTAAAGTTATTTACGGTAATGGTTAAGTCTTACTGCGAATATCTCATCAGAATCCGTGAATTTCGGTTACAAGTTTCAGGAGCCACGCTCATTTTCTGCAAAGAAAAAATAAAGATAAAATTTCTTAAAAATCGCGGAAATATTCTCCGTATAGAAAAATATCATTACGTCTGTCTTAAAAATTTCTCAACGTCACGCTAACTTTATTAGGGGCGAGTTGAAATATGGGGGACAGGGTGTCATACTATATGTATCTAGATGAATTCTAACTTTCCTGTATGTTTTTTTAATTAACTTTTATTGATTTATCGATTTAGACAGTTGTTTTTTTTTTTTTTAATTCATGTAGGTCTTATAATTTACTGGTGTTTTAAAAAAGTTAAGATTTGTACGTTGAGGGTTGTCCAACTCAGGTGTTTTCTTCAGTTTAGTAGAGAGACTTTGTAAGTACGAGTATGAGAACAATTCCAATGGAGTCGCGAGTTATATAGAAGAACACCCATTAAAATTGGGTCATATGTGAATAAGTTTAGCGCGCCTTTTGTCACTTTCAAGCTCACAAGGTGTCTGACCTACATCTGTACAAGCATTCCATCATCAGGAATTAAGTCCTTTGATCTTTGAGTTAGAATCAACCACGTCTTCTGGTATTTACAGAAAGGTACATATATGTTTCTGGGCACCCTGGATTAGTTTTGTATCCTTATAAATACACAATCGGCCTAATTCTGCACCTCGATATGTCGTACAGAACCTACATTGAAATTTATATATACATAATACATATTATATTATACCGGGACAAAATTACATTAAAACTTTTCCAGAAAAAAAGTCAATGGAATGCATAATGCCGTATCAAAATCGGTTAAGTCTTGTTTGAGTTTTGAGAGGACGAGGGGTGGAATGAACAGACTTGTGCTACCTCCAATTCAACACATTCTTTTGCTAATGACTGTATGCAACCTCAGTTTTTAATATTCGTTTTCATATTCAGGTTCTCGCATTTCAGTCGTAATGCTTCGAAACCTCAATGCCGTTAGAATCTTTAATTCACAATCATTTAGTCATGAATGTCAATTTCATTCGTTGCTTTAACAATCAGTGCTTTAGTAAAGTTACCAGTTACTAAAGAAACCAATCGTCAATCCAATGATCAGAGGAGCACTGAAAATGCTCGTTCATATCGGATTCGAACCACGGACCTCGAAATTCTCACACTCAGTGGACCCACAAATACTGAGAGACTCCAATACCTAACATAACAGTTTTTCGTTAAAATTTTGCAAACCAGCAAGCAGCAGCAATAGTCGTGTTTCTTTGTAATTTCATATAAAGTTAAATTCCACAAAAAACAATATCCTGCTTTGCATTCTGAAATTCAACATTTTTGCATCATTTATTGTCCGATAGTCGAAATGTGTTGTACTCAGCTATTGAAAATTGTGGATAATATTGAAAGTCATTGGGTATATAGTTACCCAGTTAATTGTTGTTCTTGTTTGCCGTGTGAACTTGTTCGGAACTAGGGGCAACTGGAGACAATATGGTTTATGGTTCGCCACAGTCGCAGGTACTGGATGTCTTCGTGCCCTATTTGTGTTAAAGATTTGCACAGCATCCATGTTGAGTTCTTAATCTAATAAGTTGTATCCACGTATGCCTTGGTAGTTCAAAGCCTGATACACAAGCTGTGGGGTCATCAATAATGTTGTTGGCTGGTGAAAAGTCTCTTCAAGTCTTCATCAACTCCTCGTCGACGACAAAGTTGGACTCTTGCAGTATAGTAGCTAGCCTCAAAGGTGGTTTTCGTGACTGTAAGCGGTATGAGTTTGGTAGGCTCTGATTGTGCTGTACTTTGGTAAATTCCTTGCTATGGTAAATTCCTTTTTTTGCGTCTTAGTAGTGGTGGCGCAATGTTGTTCAGAACTGGTAGACATTGTGTTGTTGTGGACCTGTTAATGCTGAAACAGTTAGATGCTAGCCTTTGAATCAAGTTATTTCTCGTTTTGAATTTCGCAACGGTGTTTTGGTAATGCTGATTAAATGAGAGAGTCCTATCCATTGTTATCCCGAGGTATTTAGGGTGCTTATTGCGCTGAAGAACGGAGTCATTGAACTCAACTTCGAGTGGGATATGGGCCAACTGTTTTCTTTTTAGATATAAACAAGCTGATTCCGTTTTGGTCGCACTAGGTGTAAGCCTCCAGTTTTTCAAATATATGCCAAGAACTTCCAAATCTCTTGTCAACCTATCATCAATCATGTGCATATGTTGGGTTTGGGTACCTACGGCTAGGTTATTTGCAAAAGTGAACTTGCTGGTTTGTGTGTTTGGGATGTCATGGATATATAGATTAAATAAGAGTGGTGCTAGGACTGATCCTTGTGGTAACCCGTGTCTAAGCTGTCTGGGTTTGCTGTCTCTGTAAAGGAGCGGTTGCTGAGCTTGTTGTTGACGAAACTTGCTAATTTTATTTGCGGCTCACAAATTTTAGGAGTTTATAGACTATGCCAGTTTGCCAGATAGTGTTGTACACAACAGTTAAATCTACGAATACGACGCTTGTTTTGAGTTTATTTTCAAAACCTACTTCGATAAGGGTTGTTAGGGCTAAGAATAGACAAGCTCCTCGCGCTGCTACCTGCGTAACTCTTAAAGTTTATTCGCACCTGGGCGCCAAATTTTTAAGCGAGATCTGAACTCCCGGCAATTAATTTTTTTTTAAATAAAACTACAACTTACAAGATAACAAAAGTAAGAATGGAGCAATTATATCAGTATACAGTGAGAGTCAGTTGTCTCTCCGTCTATCTGTCTGTCACAACCTCATAATTTTTAAACCGTTAGACTAAAATGTTGAAAATTGGGCCAGATCTGAGATTTACTAATTGGAAAAACAACAAGTTTTCGAGGTCAGAGTAAAAGTAAGAACGAAAAATATAATTTTTTCTGCACAAATACCATTTGGGTGCCAAAATGAAAGGTGACGATACGCGGTACCATTTTTTTTATATTAATGCTAGGTTTCAAAAAAATATAAAAAACCTTGTAGGTGAAATTACTTAACCGAACATAAATTGAAAATTTCGTGAGTATCTGTCACTTTACAAAAATAACAAGAAAACTATTTTGATACATACGAGTAAGTCGGTTGTCGTAAAACTTATACAAATCGGAGAGATAGATAAAGTGGCATCTACCGTCCGCCATCTTGATTTTCCTGAACATCCAAATATTAATTCTCGCTTACCTTTTTATAAAAATCGGCCATACCGTTAAAGCACTAGGAAGTAAAGTATGTCTACATAATTACAATGACGCATACAAATTCTTTTGGCTTGGCCGTAGTTGGTTAAAACAATAATGCTCAAATCACAATACTGCGTTAGTGCTACCGTCATTCAGTTACGTAGGAAAAACTTCGAAAGTATTTTGGCAATGCGTTCGTATTTATGCCACACGAGTCGTCAGCTGTTTGTATTTGATCTGACATTTCATTTTAAGGCACCCATAAACGAGCACGCATGTGTCCCAAACATGTCTTCCTGCACTCTTATTTTGTACATTCCTAGAGTGCTACTGCACATTAATATGAATGTTTCACAATACCAATTGTGATTGTTATTTTTGTTAATTTGTTCAACTTACGGTTCTCGAGAGGCAAAATTCTGAAAATAAATTGTAATTTGAGCTGGGGGTGCAACGCAAACGTATATCGAAAAGCTACAACAGATCCAAGATAGGGCATTAAAGCTGATGTCGAAAAGTCACGTAACAGCCTCGTAATATCGTAAGCGTTCTTAAAGTAAGACAGATCTTTGATATGATTGCAGCTCTGGAGTACTACCACGATTCAAGTTTCCGAACGCCAATTACTTACCAGTTGAACACACGGAGAAGAGCTGAGGGTCCATTTCAACTTGCAGCCATCATCAAACTCGTAAAAGAATAGTATGGCAATACGAGAAAGTTAGCTGGACCGGCCTGAATAGTTTATTTAGGAGTTTTAACTGTTAGCTATGTTTCCTCGATAGCGACACCGATGCTGCTGCTGATAGGATCACTGATACTATCATCTTAGGTATGAATGACTTTATTCATTTAAAGGGCATTAAACCTAAGGAAAACTCGTGGTTTGACCAGAGCTGTAAAGAGGATATCAGGTTGAAGGAAATAAGTTTTCTGTCTTATAAAGCCTACAAATCTGAGGAAAAAAGAAGTTTAAACAAGCCAGAAAAGACTGCAATGCCCATATTTGACGAGTACGAAATCCTACAATGTCAGAAAGGTAGTAGCAATTTTTAGTCATTCGTCAAAAATATTAAAAATTCTGCCTCGTCAGCCATTTCTACGCTCAGTTACAATGACATTCCAGCTATCAGCTCCTTAGACAAAGATAATCTGCTTGCTACTCACTTTGCAGCGAACTCCATGCTTCCAGATAATGCTTTGTCTAAGTCTGTATTTCAGTGCGTAACATTTTCCATGGGACAAGTCCACTTTCGCACTCATACATTTGCAGGAGTACTCAAAAGTCGTCACATACACAAATCCGCTGGTCCAGGCGGTATCTCCCCCGTAGTTTTGAAGAGGTGTTCTTCTACCCTGGAAAAACCTCTGCGTAAGCTTTTCTATCTATCCTACTCTTCAGGGCTCTTTCCGAGTAGATGGAAAACAGCATTTGTCCAGCTCGTCCCTAAAAAAGGAGAATCTCCCTCCCTGTGCAATTACTGTCCCATTGCACTTACGCCTCTTCTTTCCAAGGTTATGGAAAAAATCATCAGCCTATGAAATATCTCGATTCACGAAAACTCCTTAATGACCGACAATATGGTTTTCGTAGCAGCAGGTCCACTGGTGATTTGATGGCATATTCCATTGAGAAGTGAAACCAATCTCTCCATCACTTCGGCGAAACTAAGATGGTTGCACTTTATATTTCAAAGGCATTTGATAGTATTTGGCATCAGGCTCTTCTGTCGAAAATGCGTGTGGCGTCGATGAGTCTCTTCTTCAATGGATTACAAATTACCTTTCGGGGCAAGTTGTTTTGGAGGGCTTCTAGTCTGCAATTCACCCCCCAAGGCTCTGTTTTGTCTCCAAATCCCTTTCTTATTTTTATAAATGATCTCTTGTCTGCAACTTCTAATCCAATTAATTCCTTCGCTGTTCACAGTACCCTCAGTTTTTAATATTCTTTCCATAACTCACGTCCTTGCTCTTCGGCCGTAGGAGAAGAACATTTCGACCTGGACAGCATAATAAAAAAAAAGTGGAATTTAATGCTTCCAAAACACAATGCTGTCTTCTGTCTCTCAAGCGAAACCATAACCCTCAACCATTATCCATGCATCGCTGAAACCGAAAGACTTGCCATTCTCGGTATGTGTATTATTAACCATCTTCGATGGAACGATCACGTATTCGAGGTCGCCAAAAATGCTGAAAAATGTCTAGCATTCTTTAAGCGGTGCAAGAAATATTTTACCCCGTCTGATCTGGCTTTAATTTATAAGGCATGGTTTGGTGCACCCAAAACCGTTCTGCACATACTCGACAGGATACAGAATCGCTCGTTAAGACTTATAGGTGAAAAAGATATTTTGAACTCCACACATTCAATATATCGTGTCTTTCTCTATTTTATAGCTTTTTAGTATAAAAAATGCTCCAGCGAAATAGCCAGTTGCATTCTTTCGCTTCTAAATTTAACACGTATTATGCGTCATGCTTCGAGTCCATATCAGTTCACCCTTAAACCAAACTTCGGTCGTACTGTCAAATATAGGGATTCGTTTATAAGCCGAACGACACGAATGTGAAATGATCTACCAGGTTCTATATTTCCTTATCACTATAACTTTCAAACATTAAAAGCCCAACGTGCACAGGCATCTCCCCTGTTCCTCTTCCCCCTTTTCCCAAACGCCCGTGCTCTGAAACAGTATAAGGGTATTCATATCTCCTTTGGCACACACAAATTATAAAAAAAAACATATACCACTACTTGTTTGATATCTAGTAACTATTACTATTACTATAATTACTGTAATTTCTCTGGAACCCTCGGCACATGAAGTATTTTCATGCTTGACGGACTTTTTTTGATCATATACTCGTATCAAATGTGTTGATTCCATTTACTTTATGTCGAAATTAACTCAAATCTGAATTTTAAAGAAGATCGTCTTAGCCACTTTCGAGAAATAGTGAATATCCACAAATCTGTCAGTCAGTAAAGTATCGTTATTCGAACTTTTAGTTCAAAATTGAGCACACAGTCTTAACTCAAACGTCAAGGTTATCTTTTCTGGCTAGAAAGAAAATTCCGATTCCGCCTGAGGCGATGACCTCAGTATAAAGTAAATCCTTTCAATTATTTAGACTGCAGTCCTAGGCAAATACAAACGGTCGGGTAGATGGACAGAATTGCGAGACAACCACTCATCCAGGAACGAAATAAAAAATGTTCTTCTTACCTAAAATGAAAACTTTAAATCTAAATTTTAATATCGTAGATCATTTTCATATTCCTTTGATTAACGAGGATTAAGAGGGTGGTCGTGGTGTAGTGGTAACATCATCGCTTGTCACGCTACAGGTTCATGGTTCGAATCTATTTATTTCGCATGAAATAAATAAGAAGTCGATCAATTGCGAAAGCTTATGTCAACTCTACTGCGAAGGCATAACTCTGGCAGTAGGGCGGTCATATGGCTAAAATGCAACTTGTTCGTGATAATGACATCAGGAGGACGGAATAAAATACTGTGAATCATGAGCAACGACAAAAGCAAAAACAAACAAGCTCCCCAGTTATCTGGACAGCCACCCTTGGAGTTCACTGAAACTTAATACCAGCTGAGTTTCAAACCAACTTCATACACCAATCTGTCTTTCTTTCTGCCTCTTCCCCTTTCATCAAAACGCCCGTGTCCTAAAATTAGTATAAGGGTATTCATAACCCCTTTCACACGTGCAAATTATAAAAAAAAAAGTAGGAAAAAGTTTTCAATTCGTATGAATTCTTAACGCTTTTGAATACCCTTACCTTTCCTAAATCGGACGAAAAATGTTATCCGATTTCCATTCAATGACCTATTTCGGTGTACAGATTTTTCATGTGCGTAATTATTATGCGATTTCAACTCATCTGCAGAATAATGCGGTAGCCATAAATGTTATAAAGTTTACTACCGTCAATTTCCATTGTATTTATAATTCAGTAGAATGAATTTGTCGGAAACAGCACTTTGGACTACCGAATGCTGTTGTACGCTTGTATCTTATATGATATTGACGAAATTATAAATGGCATATGGGTTACAAGAAACCCAGATCTTTGCTTGGTGTTCACTCAATAACATTAAAGCATTGCCTTGTACTCGTATCATCATTAATCATTCCTTTTCAATTATTTTTTAACCAATCATTATCGGATGGACTCTTTTTGGATGACTGATGGCCTTTTCATACTTTAAACCTGCGGGTGTGGTACATACATACAAATTTCCTGAATTTGAAGAAAAGTCAGGGCTAAAAAAAGGATTTGTCCGTTTTTTTTTTTGAATTAATAGGAATTACAGAACTTCCTTCTCCCGACACAGAATCAGCGCTACAGAAATTGCTACTACATTCGGATTTTGCAAAGTTCGTGCTCATATGCTACCCACTTTTCAATATTGCTATTTTTCAAGATGTTATTATAGTGTTTGTGGTACATGATTCCTTCAAAAACGCACAACTCACCTACCCCATTAGAGCTCATGCAGCCCCATACCATAAGGGACCCTCCGCCGTGTTTTACCGTTGCTTTTAAATTGAGTTCCTCTATTTCAGTTCGTAGTTTTCTCCACACTAGAACTTTGCCATCCGATTGAAAAATATTACATTTACTTTCGTCCGTAAAAACCACTCTTTTCCAGAACTGCTCATCATGGTTTTTACACTTTTTAACATATTCCAGGCGCTTTTTTTATTTAATTTGCTTATCAATGGCTTGTTACTGTATGTTCCTTCAAAAGTACAGAAAGAAGACAGAGGCATTACAGAATCAATGCGTTGAAAGTATGCAGCGCCTTCCGAACAACTTCCTATGAAGCGGCATGTGTAGTGGTTGGCATGGCACCAATAGACCTTCTTGATAAAGAAGCCCAACAGAAATACCGTGCCAGCATCGAAGAACAGATGAGTTGAATTGATACGGAGGTACCACCCAGGCCAAGTCTGGGAGAATAGCAGGAGAGATGGTATCACTCTGATATAGGCAGGTGGACGCAGAGATTGATTCCCAATATAGATGCTTGGATCAATACTTGAACAAAATGGGTGATGACCTAACTCCAGACAACAACACCAGACAAATAATAAGCAGGAAAGAGGCTTGGGAAGCAGCTAGCGACACTGTCGCAAATACTATGAAGGAGCATCGCAGACAGGAGCGACAACGAAACGCAAAAAAAAGGTTCTTTCGAAATATGAATTTGTTTCAAATAAGGAATGTACTGAAAAAAAAGGAAAATTCTAGTGAAACTATTTTACATGCTTAAATAAAAATTTGTTAGTGTTTCGTACCGAAATGATAAAGCAAAGCACACAACACAGTCTCTGTGTGTGTGTTCATCTGCCATCTGGTTTGTAACTTTTGAACCGTGAATGCAATAACAATCTTTGCGACTAGATCGACCATAGGAGATGTTATTTAAAGGAAGGGAAACCGTAGAGAAACTGATCACGACGGTATCCTTTTCCTACTGATATGGCTCCTCGTGGTCGACGAGATCCTAAATACATTAAAAAAGGACGGCTTCAACCTCACGCCTTACGCTGACGATATTGTTATCTTAGTATCGGGTAAATTCCCCCAAGTATTGAGCGAAAGACTCAGTTACGCAGACGACACGATTGGCCATGCCATATTTATTGTATTGTAAATGAAAGTGGTTATCCACAGGGCAAAGTGGTTATCCCTTGGCAAAGCCTGGGATAGGTAACCTTCAGTTTAATAACTGAGACGTTTGCTCAAACTCCATCTAGTTCTAGATTCCAAGTTAATTTGGAAGGAGAATACTGACGATTGCTTAAAAGGGCATTTCTGGGCTCCTACGTCTGTAAAAGAGCATTCGGCAACACATTAGGCCCATTCGGAGGCATCATACGGTCATTCCCCTATCCTGTCGTAGTGGGGGGCGCTAGACACTATGAACATAACTGTTCACCTGTCTCCGGCACTCATTTTTGATAGATGGTTCATTACTAGAATGCTTGAGAGAAATATTCTGACAAATTCAAAATGTACGTTGGTACGGAGTCTTGGAGTATTTTGTGAAACTCTGGGAATCATCTGTTGCTATAGGATTAAAAAGTATTAAACTGTTTTCAAAGTCGAGGTCACGGCCACCCTTCAGGCAGCTAAATTAATCAATTAATTAATATGGTCGGGAAAATCCTAGCTCTGTACGTTGACAGCCAGGCGGTCGATAACTAAGCGAGATATAAGGAATCAGGTATTCATACGGAGCGTCCCGGAATAGTGTGAAATCTATTCGACATCTGCTTTGCGAATGTCTTGTCCTAACCAAGACAAGTCTGAATACTCTTGGCAGTCACTTTTTAGAGGAGCTAGAAGATCATGTAACATTGAGCTGAGGAATCTCCACTAAACAGGTGATTCCAATCCATCGGTTTTCTTTTTAAGTTCCCAGGGTATGGGAATAAGTGAGCATTGACTGATGTTACAGGGCACCCATCTACCTAGTCTAACCAACACACGTGATAGAATCACTATCATATGTGAAATAATAGAACTGCCACAAAATGCTCAAGATATTATGCCTACAATAACGCGTAACACTTTGTTGGGTACCTGGCCATATGTGGTTGGGAGAAAACGGTTGCAGATAGTCGCAGATCGACGATTGAGTTTAAACAAGATCTCCAAAAGCTCTAATCCAAGAAAAGGTAACCCAAATGGTGGAAAAACACTGGTCTACCATAAGAGAACACAGGGTATTTAACGCCTTACGTCCCGCTTTAGATACTAAGAGAACCAGAACGATCCTTTAACAAAGTAGGGAACCGCTAGATTCATAGGAGTTCTGCAAGGTAATTGCCTCCTATAAAGGTAAGGCAAAAGACTAGGGATTACAGATTTGACATATGCTAAAGTATAGTTCTCACTGTAGGTAGAATGAAACACTCGGGTAGTTTTTTTTATAACAATCTCTAGCGGAATCAAGTAACATAAACTACTCAAAATTAGTTAATTTCAGAAGGAAAATCAAATGCGCATTTGGATTAGTTGTTGATTAAATTTAAAACAGTTAGACGCATGCCAACGCCGAGACACTTCTTAGGTTATACATACATATACCACTTAAAATTCAAGAATCAATATAGTTGGCAGCAGTTTATAAATGATATATTTCAAAATGACATAATGACAAAGTAACGTACATATGTATGTAATTCTAATCATGACATTGCTAAAATTACGCACCAGAAAGAGTTTCGCAGACATTTATTTATAAAACATAGCACCCAAAAAGTGAAGCCAAAATGTGATTACACGCACAGTCACGGACAAAATTATTAGGCATCCTGTTTTTTCTCAAAATTTTCTCAAAAGCTGCAAACAAATCGTCTGTAATTTGTTTGATGTTATCAGCTAATAATGTAGAATGTTCGAACGGTATGTTTTTAAATCGGTATTTTTTCTTCTGAAGAGTAAAAATGTATCTTTCATGTGGTGTGTTTGACTGGTGCAGATAGCTTTTCTTTAGAAATTTTGCTATTATGATTAAAATTGATAGAAAGCAATACCAATACTTAAGAAATGCCAAAAACATGGAAATCCAGTGAAATTGAATGTATAAAAATATAGGGTGACCACATAGTAATGATAGCTTTTGCAATTATTAAGTTTCAGCAGCTGTTAAAGTTACCAATGACATCCAGCTGTCAAAATATTCAGTAAGGTCTGCATTTCATCATGCATCGTTTGATGCTTCCCAAACGTGTGGAAATTATTAAAAAATATTATCGAAATTCAGGCTCAGGTGTAAATATGCAACGTGAATTTCGTCGTGAGGTCGGTCGTCACCATGGCTTCAGTGCGCAGGCGAACTACACTCTTTTCGACCTTAAGCCACGAACCAGATAAAGATCGGTGCGAAGTGAAGATAACATAGCCATCGTAGGGGCCAGTATCGAAGAAGACGCAGAAATGTCGATTCGGCGCCGATCAGCTGAATTGGGCATCGCCAGAGAGTTAACCAGGCTTATTTTGCGGTTGGATTTGGGCCATATAAGATTGTGCTGACGCAAGAACTGGAGGCGGAGACCATAGACAACGCCGTGAGTTCGCTAATTGGGCTCTGGAAATGTTGGCCGGAGATCCGAGGCGCATTTTTGGCTCAGCGGCTATTTCAACAAGCAAAATTGCCGTTATTGGGGCGACCACAATCCACAAGTGTTCATTCAAGCATCAATGCATCACAAAGCTTGACTGTTTGGTGCGGTTTATGGCACGGCGGCATCATCGGACATTATTTCTTTCGAAATGAGGAAGGAGACACCGTTACCGTCAATGGTCCTCGGTATAGAGCGATGTTAACCGATTTTCTGTGCCCAAAGCTCGACAACATCGATATATCCGAGGTGTGGTTTCAACAAGACAGCGCTATATGCCATACAAGCCTTTTGCCTGCCGTCGAGCGCACACGCCGTCGAGCGCACACGAGATCATACTCGCATCGTCGTGTCAAAAAAAAAAAAAAAAAAAAAAAAATAATAAATTTAAAGAAAAAAAAAAATTCCATCTACTTAAAAAAAAAAAATCGATCGCGCGCGCCTAATCAAATCCCGTGAAGTGCAGTGGAAAAAAAAAAATAAATAAATAATAATAAAAAAAATAAAAAAAAAAAAAAATATATATATATAAACACAATTCAGTGCGGTGCATTCCATCTTACCACCCCCACTCACTCGCTGTTGCGCTTCTTCGTTATCGCAATTGGAGCATGTGCTATATATGTACATACTTCCAGTTGCGATGACTGAGAGAGTGTAACATTTGATGCATAGCGGACTGTGAATGTTTATCCGAATAGCGGACCTCAGCTGATTGTCGTTTGGGCATAGCACCTGCGACAGTTTGTTTTGGAAAACTATTCTTTGGATCTACACTTCACAGTTTTGCTTAGTTACGTCAGAGTTGTGTCTTTTTGTGTTTCTATGTTGTAGTGATGAGGGAATTTAGGGTTGATCTTACCAACATTCGTGGGCTTCGAACGAATTTCTTCGATATGTACGCCCACGCCCATTCCCATAAACCAGCTGTTCTGGCACTAAGCGAAACACAGGTAGTGGAAGAATCTTCTGATTTGAAACTGCCTGGATATAACTTAGTGTCATTATTCTTTCCCCACCGTGGCCTCGCCATTTATGTCCGTAGTGATATTGCTTACCAAGTTCCACCACAGTATGGCCACTGTTCCAACCCGGAATTTAATTTCAAATGGCTAAAATTCACCGTCCGTAAGCAAATAATTCACTACTGCTTTATTTACAGAAGCCCTAGTGCGGACAGCAACTCAACTTTTGATGAATTTGATGCGCTGTCCGATTCCATCACTCGAATTGTCTCCTTGTATCCTCATACTGAAATTGTCATTGCGGGCGATTTCAATATACACAATTCGGATTGGCTTCAACATTCTGGCCAGACAACACCCGAAGGAAGGTATGTTGAACTTTTTGCTGAGATTAACAATTTGACTCAGCTTGTAAATGAGCCTACACGTATACCGGACATTGAAAGTCATTCCGCCAACACCTTAGACTTGTTTCTTACTTCTCACCCTGATAAATACACCATTGATGTTCTAGCGCCTCTAGGTCGGTCCGACCACAATATCGTATCAGCTAAATTCTCGTACTCTGACCACACAGTTAAAGAAAAAACTCCTAAAAGAAAAGTATGGCAATACGAGAAAGCCAACTGGAGCGGCCTCAATAGCTTCTTTAGGAGTTTTAACTGGTCGCTATGCTTCCTCGATAGCGACGTGGATGCCGCTGCTGATATGATCACTAACACTATCCTCTTAGGTATGAATGACTTTATTCCTAACAGAATAAAGAGCATTAAACCTAAGGAAAACTCGTGGTTTGACCAGAGCTGTAAAGAGGCCATCAGGTTAAAAGAAGTAAGTTTTCGGTCTTATAAAGCCAACAAATCTGAGGAAAACCGAATGAAGTTTAAACAAGCCAGAAAAGACTGCAATGCCCACATTCGACGTGTAAAATTCTTACATGACCAAAAATTGAGGCAAAAAATCCTACAATGTCCCAAAGGTAGTAAAAATTTTTGGTCATTCGTCAAAAATATTAAAAATTCTGCCTCGTCTGCCATCCCCACGCTCATTTACAATGACATTCCAGCTGTCAGCTCCTTAGACAAAGCTAATCTGCTTGCTGCTCACTTTGCAGCGAACTCAACACTGCCAGATAATGCTTCGTCTCCACCTGTATTTGAGAGCGTCAAATTATCCATGGGACAAGTCCACTTTCGCACTCGTACAGTTGCAGGAGTACTCAAAGGTCTTAACATACACAAATCCGCTGGTCCAGATGGTATCTCCCCCATAGTTCTGAAGAGGTGTTCTTCTACGCTGGCAAAACCTCTGCGTAAGCTTTTCTGTCTATCCTACTTTTCAGGGCTCTTTCCGAGTAGATGGAAAACAGCATTTGTCCAGCCCGTCCCCAAAAAAGGCGAATCTTCCTCCCCGTCCAATTACCGACCCATTGCACTTACGTCCCTTCTTTCCAAGGTCATGGAAACGCTGATAAATCGTCAGCTTATGAAATATCTCGATTCACGAAAACTCCTTAATGACCGGCAGTATGGTTTTCGTAGCAACAGGTCCACTGGTGATTTGATGGCATATCTCACCGAGAAGTGGAACCAATCTCTCCATCACTTCGGCGAAACCAAGATGGTTGCGCTTGATATTTCAAAGGCATTTGACAGAGTTTGGCATCAGGCTCTTTTGTCGAAAATGCGTGCATATGGCATCGATGAGTCTCTTCTTCAATGGATTAGAAATTACCTTTCGGGGCGTTCAATACAAGTTGTTTTGGACGGCTTCAAGTCTGTAATTCACCAAATAAATGCTGGTGTTCCCCAAGGCTCTGTTTTGTCTCCGACTCTCTTTCTCATTTTTATAAATGATCTCTTGTCTGCAACTTCTAATCCAATCCATTCCTTCGCTGATGACAGTACCCTCAGTTTTTCATATTCGTTCCCTAACTCACGTCCTTGCTCTTCGGCCGTAGAAGGGGAACGGCAACGTATGTTAAACACATTAAATTCCGACCTGGACAGCATAATTAAATGGGGTTCAACCAACCGCGTGGAATTTAATGCTTCCAAAACACAATGCTGTCTTCTGTCTCTCAAGCGAAACCAAAACCCTCAACCATTATCCATGGATGGTACTTGCATCATTGAAACCGAAAGACTTGCCATTCTCGGTATGTGTATTAATAACCATCTTCGATGGAATGATCACATATTCGAGGTCGCCAAAAATGCTGCAAAATGTCTAGGATTCCTTAAACGGTGCAAGAAATATTTTACCCCGTCTGATCTGGCCTCAATTTATAAGGCATTCATCCGCCCTAAGCTGGAATATAACGCCCATATCTGGTCTGGTGCACCCAAGACCGTTCTGCACATTCTTGATAGGGTACAAAATCGCGCGTTAAAACTCATAGGTGATAGAGACATTGTGAATTCCATTCATTCATTAGAACATCGGAGAAATGTCTCCTGTCTCTCCCTGTTTTATCGTTTTTTCTACAAAAAATGCTCCAGCGAAATAGCCAGTTGCATTCCTCCCCTTCAAAATTTCACCCGCAATACGCGACATGCTTCGAATGCACATCAGTTCTCCCTAAAGCCTAACTTCGGTCGTACTGTTAAATATAGGGATTCGTTTATAAGCCGAACGACACGAATGTGGAATGATCTACCAAGCTCTGTATTTCCCCATCACTACAACCTTCAAACATTTAAAGCCAACGTGCATAGGCTTCTCCTCTGTTCCTCTTCCCCTTGTCCTTAAAAGCCCGTGCCCTGCAACAGTATAAAGGTATTCATAATCCTTTTGGCGCGCGCGAATTATAAAAAAAAAAAAAAAAAAAAAAAAGCGACGCAACGATCGAAGTGGTAAAGGAGAAATTTGGCGACTGGGTAATCTCATGGCGAGGGTTCATCAATTGGCCGCCGCGACGACTTGACACCCCTCGATTATTTTCTCTGGGGCTATGTCAAGTCTTTAGGTTACGCTAAGAAGCTCACCAATTTAGACGAGCTCGAGGCCAACATTCGAGACGCTATTGCTGAAATAACGCCGCACACATTGGACTTGAAGCACTGCCAGCGAAGCCGAGGCGGCCATTGAAATGATGTGCTATTCTATGTATATTGGCATGAACATAGCTTCAAAATATAGCTAGAATTAATTTGATATCTCACACCGTTTTTATTCTATTTAGATTTCTTTTCCTATCGTTCTTATATGGTCACCCTATAGTATTATTGGTTCTAAGCCACCGCTGAGTTGTTTTGGCTTTATGTGGAGTTTTGTTGGAAAACTCAGCTTGCTTCGTTAAAAAGGGTATTCGTCAGGCTCTTAACGGCGCCTTCTACGGCATCTTTTTAGTACACCTTTGCCCCAGTTTTGACTCCTTTTCACAAAAATTGAGAGTTGTAACTCCTTGATGATGGGGGTATCAAACCCCCCACTGAACCCAATTAACTGCATTTTTTACTTTTTTAGATGTCCTTGCATACAATTTATCGTTTTGTTAAATGAAAACTTCTTCGACGGTGAAAATCTTTTCATACATAAAGAGTATATCTTCGTGGCCGTTGTCCGCGTCCCAGTGTAAGAGTCGCTTGCATCTTTCAAGCCTAATTTGCTTCAAATTAGGTGTCAATAGATGTCCAGTTGACCGACGAAATACTTTCATGTTGAGATCATCCCGAATGACCCTTGGCATGCATCTGGTGAATATACCCAGCTGACGCGACATAATTATCGGTTTTCGAAGGGGATTTATTCGAATTCGCTCGCTTAATTGAATATGTACTCAATTGAAAATGTACTATACGAATGGAAGTAAAGAAAATCTATTTCTGTATTCAAACATATGCCTTATAATTAATTACATAAAAAAAAAAAAACTGTACTTGGTAAAACGAAATGAAGTCGATTTTTGAAATTATCGTTCAAATTAAGGTATATAACCTTTTTATTTAGAAAGATCTGAGATGTAAAACTTCGAAGCCCTGAGTAAATTGGTTTACATTTTTCTTCTTAGCAAATAATGACCTCTAGGCATACTCATGTCATTCAGAGGTGATATGATAACTTTGCTTAAAAACTTTTCGAAATAATTAAGTTTGATGTACAAATTATTAGAAAAAAAAAATGTCCTTGTTACTTGGTTTCGTAAAAATTTTAGATATCGGAATTTTTGTTAATCTTGCATTTTTTAATCGGTTGCGATCAGTATTACCATAATAGATCAATACAAAAAGTGCCCTAAATGGCTGGATGGATTTTCTTCAAGCTCTAAGTCTCATTGTATATCATTATCTCTAATATACCAGGGAGCATTCACGATTGCTCTTATCACTTTATTTTGGCAAGATTGTATAATTTCTCTATAGCTTGCTTTGGTACAACCCCAGAGTTGTATACCGTACCTCCATATAGGCATTAGCACTTGCTTATATAAAAGCAGTTTTTTATATGTACTTAGCTTGGAATTTCTTCCAAGTAGCCAATACATTTCTCTAAAGGGATTTTCAAGCTCATCGCGTTTTTTCCGTGCGGTTTCCACTTAAGTTTCGCGTCTAGTGTCATCCCCAGATATCCAAAATGTGATTACACGCACAGTCACGGACAAAATTATTAGGCATCCTGTTTTTTCTCAAAATTTTCTCAAAAGCTGCAAACAAATCGTCTGTAATTTGTTTGATGTTATCAGCTAATAATGTAGAATGTTCGAACGGTATGTTTTTAAATCGGTATTTTTTCTTCTGAAGAGTAAAAATGTATCTTTCATGTGGTGTGTTTGACTGGTGCAGATAGCTTTTCTTTAGAAATTTGCATACGGTATTTGTACGGGTAGATTGTTTCTTGTATGTGAAGTTAACATGTGTCGATTTGGTCTCATTAAGAACAATGCGCCAAAGTTTTGTCCAGTCGCAGATTTTATCCAAAGCTCGTTGGAGATTTTCAGTTGCTGACTCGATTAAACTTTCCGTGAATCCAAAAAGCCAAAATAGTCGTATCGTCCGCGAACGTAGCTACTACGGTGCCTTCAGTTTGGGCATGTATATCCCGAGTGTACAGCAAAAATAAAACAGTACCGAGGACTCTTCCTTGCGGAACTCCAGTGGCGATTTCCTTGAACTCGGAATATTCAGTTCCGTGTTTAACGCGAAATAAACTGTTTTCAAGGTAGGATTCTAAGATCTTAAATAAGTATTCCGGAGGAACCCGCCTAAGCTTGTACTTCAAGCCATCGTGTCAAACCTTGTCGAATGCTTGAGGGACATCAAGAAAAGCGCTAGAGAAAATTTTTTTTCCCCCAGGACTTTTTCAATTTCATCGGTTATATACCTAGTCTAGTCATAAATATTGATACAATTTTTATTACCAGCATTTTAAATAAAGTATTAGTTGCACTCTTTTCATGTTAACTGTTATTTAACCCGTTGCTTTTATGCTTCTTTGTCGCGGGAAAGATTTGAACCTGGTCAATTATGGAATGCTTGATTCTGCACCCGAATTGGTGGTCAGGTATAAGATGTTTTTCTTCAATGACCGGTTGGATGCGTTTCAATAGGAGTCGTTCAAATACCTTTAATGTTATTGGTAGGAGCGATATCGGTCTGTAGGATTTGTTGTCATTTGGAGGTTTTCCCGTTTTCGGAATCATTATCACTTCTGCAACTTTCCACGGATCTGGAACGTATGGCAGTCTAATTGAAGTGTTTATTAGATATAAAAGTTTAATTAATGTTCTTTTGGCAATTTGTTATGTATTTGACCGGTTATTAAATCAGCCAGGGCTTGTTTTTTATCGTCTCGCAAAGTTCGGTTAACGATACACTTTTTATTCTAAAGGTACTCGTATCAGATGTCGTTGTCACACCTCTAGGATCGTTTATCAATGTTTGTCCATCAAATGGCTTTAACGTTTCTTCTAGGTGTTTGCCCATTTGCCATTGCTTTTTCTGATTGCTGGCGATTGTATTTGAGTTTTTGACACTTTTCATGGCTTTCCATAGCGAGTAATTTGTGCATTTTTCGACTGTTAAGCCTTCAAGATAAGCAGAGGTCTCGAGGTTTTTTTATATCTTGAATCGCTTTTTTTTATTACATAAGTAGTTTTAATATGTTTTATGTTGGGGGGCGCGGGTTTGTTACCATATTTTGCGTGCTCTCCATTTATGCATGTCGCCGGGGATTGCTTATTTAGATCACACCTTTCGGATAGGTGGTGGTGACAGGCACATTTTACACATTTCGGTTCTTCGTCAGTGACAAGGCTCATTTCTGGCTTAAAGGGTATGTTAATAAACAGAATTGCCGCATTTGAAATGAGCAGAATCCGGCAGATGTTCTTGAAACTCCATTAAATCCAGAGTAATGTGCACTTTAGTGCGGTTTACACTTTGGTGGTATCATCGGTCCTTATTTTTTTCAAAAATGAGGCCTGAGATCTCGTTACGGTCAATGGAGATCGTTACCGGACCATGCTCAACGAATATTTCTTTCAAAATATGGACGACATTGATCCAAATGAGAAGTGGTTTCAACAGTATGGCACAGCAACTCAAATCATCGATTTATTGAAATCACAATTTGACGAGAAGGTGATTTCGCGAAATAGACCTGTTAATTGGCCACCAAGATCATGCGATTTGACACCTGTCGACTATTTCCTTTGGGGCCACCTGAAGGCATTGGTTTATACGGATAAACAAGGAACTATTGCTTGAGCAATTATTGCCTTATATAATTTTACATTTTAAATTATTTTGTTCAAAATTACCAAAACGAACGTCATAGATGTAACACTTTAACAGTTGTAGAATGATACTCTATGGCACCTCTAAGTCCGATTTATTTAGTTTCAAATAACTTAGGAGGTAAAATCCAAAAATAAATACAAACTGTCAACAAATAAAGTAGTTCCCTGGCCAAGGGAAAACATAATAGTCTAAAGATAGCTCGAAGTAAACATGAAATCTATAAATGGCGCCATCCACTATACCACAAAGAAAAACCGCTATCACCTATCGTATTCGCCGAACCCAACCCCTGCTAATACATCATTTGCAAGTGACGTAACCCCGGTCGTCGCAATTTCCTTTCAATCAAAATCCTACGGAATGACATATGCTCCTCATAATCTTTTCAAAAGTTTTTTATTTTATGTATGCATGTATATACTCGTAGTTTTATTTGTGTAACAAAGATACCATATCTTACTCAATGTCCGATTGTGGTCGGGCTCGTCCTAGTTACACAAAAGTAATAAAATGTAAAGAATACAGATATCTGCTATGCATAAATAAAAAAAAAAAGGCAAAACATTTTCCCTTATAGACAAACACAATATTGGTATTGATACGAGTACAATAAAAGCTAAATAGGTCAAAGGTTTATTCTCCTTATTTGGACTCATGTGCAAATAAAAAAAGATAATCTTTCAGCTAGAACGGAAAACAAACGGGCTTAAGTATAGGTACTGTATAAATTTCACTTTAAACACACACGTAAATGTATATCCTGTAGATTTCACAATGAATGTCAATACCCATGGATATGTTTGCACAACTTCCGGGCCTCGCAAATAAAAGCCCGAGTATGCGGAAAAGTGATAGAAGAATACGCTTCATAAAAACAGCCCTATCTTATGCTGTTGCCTTGTTTTCATTTCTTTGTAAGGAGATTTTAAATTGGAGCAGGTACTGCATGTAAGTAGATATTTATGTGAATAAACAAAACCGAAGATGCTTGCACACGTACTACGAGTATATTGATGATCACATACTGCAGATGGTGGTAAATGATTAGCTCAAAGGTTAAATTATATCCTCTGATTTGCCTTCACTCTTCCACAATGTAGACAGTGTTGCTGGTTGGTTCGTTTTTAATCAAACTCATTAACATAAGAATGAAGCTGCACTTGTGGTCATAAAGTACCATCATAAACAATGTCTTATTGTGTTTATTAATCCAGTAAGTGTGTTTTGTATGTGCTGTAATCTTTCACACTTACTCGTATAGAGAACAGTGGTGAACGTCCATACAATATAAGTGACCGTCTCTAGTGTAATGTTAAAGGTTTGTACAATAGAGTGAGTAGTGCAAAATTCAAAAGTGAAAGTAGTCCCAAAATACAAAGTATAGCCAACGTAGAGTGTCAACAAAGTATAGATACTTTGTATTATAGCGGTATTGACAGTCATGATTGGAAGTTTATTGACGTTTAGAACTCAGCCAAATTCTAGGTAAATAATATTCTGTGAGTTTCATTCCTTTCCTTTAGTTCATCGTTTGATGTGAATTTCATTTTGAAGAAATGCAATTGGAATTCATACTAAACGAAATAAAATCAAATCAAAGAAACGAATTCGCTCAGTAACGGATTTAAATATGGGAGTAGCTGCTGGATTTCTGCAAATTATATGCCCGTTTGAAAAAATTTCTCAGATGGATAATCGAAATCGAAATCATAATGGGCAGAGCTGGGAGATGTTGTATGGGTACTCCGAAGCAGCGCTTAGATACCTAGGTCTTATAATGAGTGAATTTATGTAACTTGAGAAAATTAAAAGCAATAATAACATAATAATATGTATATAGTATAGTGATCAATATATAGTGTCTATCTGGTAGACCGCTTAGCCATTGTCATTATAATTCATTTATTTATGTACATTTTCGGAATATTATTATCTTAATAATTGTACTTAATAAATTAAACTTATCTATCTATCATTACGTATCCGTTTTGATTAAAATTATCTGAGCCCAGAAAATAGTTTTTATGGAGCCATGATATAATAATATGTATGTCGTTTTGTGAAAGGATCATAATATTTCGAGGTCATATTTCGAGGTATGGCCTTATGTCACTTTCTAATGGATTTTTCCTTACCAAATTTCATCTAAATCCTTAGGATTACCTGACGTATAAAAATTCGTACCGAATTCTTCTGGAGTGTCACTTCTCTATCGCTACGACCAGAATTAATTTTTCTTAGCTAGAAGCCCCAGAAATAATCTCAAATCAAGTTAGAAGCAATTCTTTAGCGTCGCCTTATCTACATGCGGTACCAGAGAAAAACCCTTGCGTTTAAATGCTGTTCTTCATCCTTCATTTAGGAATAACTCAAATATCAAGGATGATCAAATCTGTACCGTTTTTTAGGGCTTTCAATTATCTTTCAAGAGCATGCCCAAACATTTAAGTCTAAGGCAGACTGTTAAAATAAGCTAAGAACACCGACTCATGGCACCTCAATACCCTTGTATTTTTCAACGCGTTATATCTCCAAAATTAACCCATAACAATAAAATCATTATTATAATATTTGCGTTTTACATTATTGTAAATTGTATCCTTAGATTCACCACTAGCCTACTTTAAATATTGAATTTCAAAGAAGGCATTTAAGCTATTTTCGGGAAAGTTTTTCAAAATAATTCTGAAATTATTGCGACATGAAGTAAGGAGGAGCAGACAGATGAAGATATGTGGTTGACCGACATAATTATCTGCTAGTGGATGTAATCTACTGCATCAGGTAAGATGGCCCGTCTTCATCGGTACCCAATTCAATCAACTACTTGGGTATCCATCTCTTGTGTTTTTAAAGTTCATAAATTAAGTTGCACAAATGGGCACCGTTCGGCGCCCACTTCGTAGAATGGTCATGAGAACATTGGAACTAAATCTGTCCATATCTAGTTGATAGGCGTAATGTTCAGTACTCGAAAGCGAAATTGCTTAAATTTTTTATTCATTTATTTTTTATTTTCCCCGGGGGTAGGTAAAAACTCTTCAGAAAGACACTATGAGGACGCATGCTTATAGTAGTGTGGGATTTTTACCCTCTCAAAAAACTTCTCTTTAAAATGTTTCTTTCTTACTGCAACTAAGTATTGACTTAATAAGCAGTTTATAACGAAATTAAAACGTTTGGCAGGTACCTTTCCATCGAAAGTTCCTGCTTGTTCCGCAATTTGAACGCGGTTGTGATTTATCGTGTTAGGTTGAATGGCTTCGTTCTTTGTAGACGGCGCAATAAATTTCGCTCATCTAAGATTTGTAGAACTGCATTGTTCACGTATTCTTCTAATCGGTTTTTGTGTTTTCGCACAAAGTTTTAATTTCGCCTTCCACAGTGGCAATTCCGAGATCTCTATGGATATCGTTGTTTCCTATGCACCATGTTCCGCTGACAATTTCTCTTAGCACTTTATTTTCAAAAGTTTGTAAAATATTGTAATTGTTTTTTTTTTTGGTGGAACCCAAAGTTGTATACCATATGTTCACACCGGTTTAAGCATTAGCTTGTATAAAAGCAGTTTGTTCTCTACGTTAAGCTTAACGTAGGTTAAGCTTTAGAATATTTTCCAAGTAATCAGTAAATTTTTCTGTATTTATTTTCGAGTTCTTTACTTTCTTTTTCACGTGCGGCTTCCACTTCAATTTTGCGTCAAGTGGCATCCCGAGGTATTAAGCCTTGTTTGAAAAAGAAATTTGAACATAATTGACAAAGATAAGTAAATTATTTACTTTTTTATAGGTCAAATTTAAATGAATAGATTTGATTTCGTTGAACGAGATTAACCAAGTCTCTGTCCATTCATTTATCTTATTTAGTGATTCTTGCAACTTGTTAGTGGTTTCTTCTATAGTTTTCCCCTTCGCCAGAATGCCAATGTCATCGGCAAATGTACCTAATGTGATGCCTTCTTCTTGCGGTATATCACGAGTATACAACAGATACAAGAGCGGACTTAGAACACTTCCTTGCGGTACCCCAGCCGCTAATTCTGTTAATTTGAATAATCGATACCATGTTTGACACGGAATAGTCTATTCGCGAGATATGACTCCAAAATATCATATAAATGCCTTGGCCAAATTTGTTGCAATTTGAACTTCAAGCCTTCGTGTTACACCTTATAAAAAGCTTGAGAAACGTCTAGAAATACGCTTGAGCAAAGCTTCTTTTCTTCAAAAGCTTTTTCAATTACGTCGGTTTTTCTATGTACTTGATCAATTGTAGAATGCTTGCATCTAAATCCGAACTGATGATCAGGAATAAGATGTTTTTCTTCTATAAAAGGCTGCAATCGGCTGAGCAATATCCTTTCGAAGACTTTGAATATAATCGGAAGAAGCGTGATCTGTCTATATGACTTTTTTTCATTCAGCGGTTTACCAGGTTTTGAACCATTATAACTTTCGCGATTTCCCATTGACTTGGAACATACTTTAATCTAAAATCAGTGTTTATAATATACAAAATCTTAATTACCAATTTCCTAGGTAATTCTTTGAGAACCTCTATATGGTGTTGATGTTGTTAGGCACTCCTTGATGTAAACATCCGATGTCATTGTGGAAGTTGTCACAAAAGCCCTGCTCTTAAGGCCACAACTGCAGATCGCCTGCCAAACCATTGCCTTCTTAGCAAATTTATCCACTTTTATATATTTAAACTTTGAAAGGACATTGCTACGATTCGTGGAAACATAAAATTTTTGACCTGGTATCTGCTTAAGGTCAAATTTAACATACGTTTTATCGTCCACTACTAAGCAGCCTTTGAATTTCGTTAAAAGTTTGTCATAAAGGATTCTAGCCCGTTTTTTCGCTACTAAGTTTTGTTTGTCAGACCGGTTGGGGTATTTTATTGCATGATACGATTTAAACCCTGCTTTCAAACGTATACCTCTTGCTGTACTCTTGCTTGTATTGAACTTTTTTCCTCGATCATTGTCCGATAGTCCGTTGTTACGTTTCACAGATCTCATTACCTTTGAGACTAGTTTTGAATTCTTACATCCCGTTTTCTTAATTTTTTTTAGCTCTTTCGATACTGAATGTTTCTTTATACCGTTTTATAACACTGCACACTGTAGTTTTCGGTAATTTTAATACCTTTGCAATCTTTGAACACGACCACGAAGGATTTTCGAGAAATTTGTTCACTATTATTTTGCTACTTTCAATTTCCATTGCGCACAGAACCACTTATACATGTTCAATCAAAACAAAAATTGTGTCACAATAGTTCGTTACTTACCGTTAGAGGCAATAATGCAATAATCATCAAATGGCGTACAGATTTTGCATGAACCGGACTTTATTTCAGTTTCCTTCATAATTGACTTCTGCTGTAACACCGATACAAATGTTTCTAGGTGAAGAGCAAGTTCAATCGGTGGGTTAGCACTAAAAATGCCAGCCCCTGATTCCTCTGATATGTTAGAGCCGTCTGTATATACCGATATCCTATTGGAGTTTCTTGTCATTCTTCTTGCGGGGAAAATTATTTCGAAGTTGTTGGAGAACGTATACGATTTTTCAACAACATCACTGGGGCAATCGATGAGTGATGTCATGGCGGGGAAAATTGTTTCGAAGTTGTTGGAGAACGTATACGATTTTTCAAAAACATCATTGGGGCAATCGATGAGTGGTGTCATTACTCTTATCATTTCGGTGATTTTTCGATGTCCCGTATTTGCATCATCGATGAAATGGCCGATAATTCTAAGCCGTGAAGCTGAAATGCCGGCAATCATCTTCGCTTCGAGGTGCACTGGTAGAATATTTAGTATCGCTTCAATGGCCGCGGTTGGTGTTGAGGATTGTGCTTTTGTAATACCCAGCCAGACCATACGTTGCACCTTAGTTATCAAGCCTCTTGCATACTTTTTGCTCACCACTGGCCACCATAAAACTACACCGTAGAAGATGATAGGTTTTATTACGTGGACCTGTTTCGGTTTCAAGCCCCATGTCTTCCCGATGGCCCTCCTGCATATTCAATATGCTCTCTTGGCTTTGGCGACTCTTTCTTCTAGGTTCTTTCTCCAGGTTAGTTTCCTGTCCAATATAATGCCCAGATACTTGACGCTGTCGCGGAGTTGTATTGATACCCCTCCGAGTTGTGGAATGCGAAAGCCACTAGTTTTGGTTTTGGTTTTCTTTGTAAAGAGAACCATTTCCGTTTTATTTGGATTTATTTCTAATCCACTCTCCTTCGCCCATTCTTTTATGATTCGAAGGGTGTTTTGCATAATCTCTCCTATGATGTTCAGGTGCTTACCTCTTATCAGAACGGTTAGGTCACCTGCGTACGCTACACATTTCGCACAGGTTCCATCCAGTGCTTTTGAAAGGTTATCCATTGTGAGCACCCACAGAAAAGGAGATATTGTAGCATAATAATAACTACGCTCCTATGTCTATGCAGCAAATTCCGAAGTGACTTTCCATTCTGGCAGAATTTTGGTTCGAACTGTCCTTTCATTCGAGGTTCGTGTCTGGGACGAAGTCTCCACAGCTCATGTCAACGAAAGAGACGAATAATATCAGGGATAAAAGGGAATTATAACTGCAAGAATTATTTCTCTTGTTCCAGTGGTCGAAGAATTTGCTAGAAGTTTCTGGCTATCAGAAACTTCTGCTATATAAGGACAGATGGCGATCAAAAAAAAGACACAGTTGGTTTAGAACCGTGGCGAAGAGATTGGAAAAGTGATAATGGGCGAAGTTGTAATTTGGTGATAAATTGAAAGTTGAGAGTGAACAAGAAAAAGTAATTAGTTTGGATTTGTGAATTAAGTAATTGAAAGGAGATAAAGTATTTGAGAGGAAAGAGACCTTGTAAGAAAAGAATTTGCGAAGAATAGTATAGTGTGAACTTGAATTGTTCTATAGAGTAGAAAATAAAGAAATAATTTCACAGAATAATTGTTTTATCTACTCGAGCCGTAGCTCGCATATTACATTGGTGTCAGAAGCGGGATAAAACTTATTCTGTGAATAACTATTTCCGTGGTGTGTAATTGCACAAAAAAAAAAAAAAAAACGATTTCTGTGTTGAGTTAATTAGTTGCGCAAAATGGGTCGCAAATTGGGAAAACTAACTATAACTCAACTAAAGGCAGAACTCAGTAAGCGGAACCTCGACACAACTGGGGGAAAAGATGCCCTGCTGATTCGTCTGGAAGAAGCAGTAACGCAGGAAGGTGAAAATCCGCACGACGTAGAGTTTGACGTGGAAGAGGAACCAGCAAGTACAGCAGCCGACCCGGGTATAACAAGTCTGCTCCTGCAACTTAAGTTAGTCATGGACGAACAAAAGAAAGCAATAGAAGACCAAAGGAATTCTATAGAACTTAAGCTGGACGACCAAAAGAAAGCAATGGACGAACAAAAGAAAGCAATGGACGAACAAAAGAATTCTCTAGAACTAAAGATGGACGAACAAAAGAATTCTCTAGATGCTCTGGAAAGTAAACTTGATGAGCAAAACAAGAACTTGGAATCCAAATTCGAAGTGATCGAAGAGAAAATCGAGAAGGTCGAGACGCAACTCGAAAAAGTCGAAACTAGATTCGATGAAAATTTTGAGAAACATGAAACTCAGTTCGGGAAGATAGAGACTCAGTTTGAAAAAGTAGAAAAGCAAGTCGAAAATCTTGCTAAGGAGCTCAGCAACGTGAAGAGACAGAAAGCACGGGAATATTCCACTGACGGTCTGAGAAGAAAGGAGATGCAGCCTCCTATCTTCGATGGTCAAACATCATGGCCAATTTATAAGAGGCAATTCGAAGCGGCCGCAATGACCAATAGCTGGGACGATGAAGAGAAGTCTATTGCACTCACGCTTGCACTGAGGGGTCCAGCTGCGGAGCTCTTGCAGACCATCCCGGAAGATAAACAGCAGAACTACGACTCTCTGGTTCAGGCTATCGAGATGCGGTTTGGGGATGAACACATGCAGCAGGTGTACAGGGTTCAGCTGCGTAGTCGAGTCCAGAAAAGGGGGGAAACGCTCCAACAGTTGCAAGCGGATATAGAGCGACTAGCCCATCTTTCATACCCTAAAGCCGGTGAGGAGCTTATCAACGAAATGGCGGTGGAAGCTTTTATTCAGGCCATAGAGGACAGACAACTGCAAATGGCTGTAAGGATGGCTGAAAAGCGAACACTCCCCGAGGCATTGGCATTCGCTTTGTCAATGAAGGCTGCGGACCAAGCATACCAGGGAATACACCGTGTCAGGGAAATGTCCGTCGTGGAATGCTCATGCCAGAGAACAGCCGTCATGGATGAAGACAGAGCTCGCGGAAGTCAAATCCGTTGCTGGAATTGCAACCAAACCGGACACCTACAACGGCAGTGCAGAAGTGCACCTAGACGAGGAAATTGTTCACATTGCGGAAGTAGGAGAAGCAGAGAGGAAGCATCTGGCGGTGATAACATCCATCCTGTCAGTCAGACTTCCCAAAACCAGCAGTCGGGAAATGCGTAAGGACCAACTCCGCGGGGCAGAAGTTGGTTACTGGAATCGAGGCCCCCAGGACCACCATTCAAGTTTCGCAAACCAAACGGTGTAACAAGAGCCTGACAGTGGAGGCACTAATCAACGAGAAGAAGTGCGTAGCCACCATCGACACAGGTGCCACTGCCTCCATTGTAAGAAGAGATATCGTCAAAAGCTCCTGGCTGCACAACACCAACAGTTACTGCCTGAAGACTGCAACAGGGGAAATGGCGAAGGTATTTGGAGAAGTTCGTCTTACGATTACTCTGGCAGGACTGACGTTCTCCCATGCGTTTCTGGTGGCAGATATATGCGACGAGTGCATCATCGGAGTAGACTTCCTGAAAGCAAATGAAGTAATCTTGGACATCGGGATGCAAGTACTGAGGTATCGAAATGTGGAGATTCCGATGGTGTACGGAAATGAGAATGCCGTAACTCTCAGGACAGTCATCAGCAAAGACGAAGTTATGCCGCCGTCTTCAGAGACAATCATTTGGACGAAGCTGGAAGGTGATCTTGGGAGCCACCGATTCTACATAGTAGAACCAGACCCAGAGAAGAATTCTCAAGACTACATCGTGGGAAAGACGTTAGTCGAACCAAAGAACACCATGGTTCCAGTGAGAGTTTTGAACGCGAGACCACACACTGTCAAACTAAGGCGAGGGGAGGTGACTGGAAAATGCACGCCGATTACTGCCGTCGCAACAATATCTGAACGTGATGCTCCAAAACCTCTCCCATCACCTTGGACAGCGGAAACGAGAGAGACGATTCTCCAGTCCAGTGAGCTGAATCAGGAGCAGCGAACTATGGCAGAGAATCTTATCAATGAGTACGCTGATGTATTTGCCTCACAGGACGGAGAATACGGCCGAACACACCTGGTACAACATCGAATAGACACTGGTGATACTAGACCAATTCGTCAGCCTGCTAGGCGCCTTCCATTGGCAAAGCAGACAGAAGTTGCAGAGATGGTGTCGGCAATGGAGAAAGAAGGTCTGATTGAAAGTTCCAAAAGTCCGTGGGCATCACCGGTTGTACTGGTTAAGAAGAAAGATGGCAGCACGCGGTTCTGCGTGGACTATCGGCAGCTCAATTACGTCACCAAGAAAGACAGCTATCCTCTGCCACGGATTGACGACACGCTAGACACACTATCAGGAGCCCGATGGTTTTCCACTCTCGACTTGAAGAGTGGCTACTGGCAGGTACAGATCCATCCAGAAGACCGGGAGAAAACCGCCTTCACCGCAGGAAATGGGCTATGGCAATTCACGGTAATGCCATTCGGGCTGTGCAATGCTCCGGCGACTTTCGAGCGATTGATGGAATGTGTCCTGCAAGGGTTAACATGGAAAACCTGTTTGGTATACTTGGATGATGTCATCGTCGTAGGAAAAACGTTTGCGCAACACCGAGACAATCTAAGGGATGTGTTTCAAAGGCTTCGAAGTGCCCACCTGAAGCTCAACCCCAAGAAGTGCGCCCTGTTTAGAGCGGAAGTCAAGTACCTGCGACACATAATTTCAGCGAAAGGAGTGAGAACCGATCCGGAGAAGGTCGAAGCGGTGAAAAACTGGCCAGTCCCCAAAGACAAACACCAACTAAGGAGCTTCCTGGGCCTAGCCACCTACTACAGACGGTTCGTGAAGGATTTTGCCGGGATCGTAAAGAACCTGCACCAGTTGACGGAAAAGGGAAAACAATTCAAATGGTCAATTGAGTGCGAGAAGAGCTTCAAGGCACTTAAACAACGGCTATGCGATGCCCCGATACTAGCTTACCCCACTCCCGGGGAAACGTTCGTTGTGGATGCAGATGCTAGTAATGTCGGGGTAGGAGCCGTACTCTCCCAGGTGCATGACGGCCAAGAGAAGGTGGTTGCGTACTTCAGCAATGTGCTCTCTAAGCCTGAAGGGAACTACTGCGTGACAAGGCGGGAACTTCTAGCTTTGATCTTGGCTACGAAGCATTTTCACAAATACCTCTATGGGAGGAAGTTCGTTCTTCGCACAGACCATGCAGCCTTAAAATGGCTATTACAGTTCAAGAGTCCTGAGGGTCAGGTCGCAAGATGGATCGAAAGGCTGCAAATCTACGACTACGAAATACAGCATCGTAAAGGAAAACTCCACTCTAATGCGGATGCACTGTCCCGGAGACCATGCAGAACGGATTGTAAACATTGTGCGCGTCAGGAAGAACGGGAGCTGGTTTCCATCCAAAGAATGAGAGCCGAACCTATGCCGGCTGGAGCGTAGATGAGATCCGGAACGCTCAGAAGGAAGACCCGGATATCGAGCCGATTCTGGCCTGGAAGGAGAACATGGAGAAACCGGATCATCAGGACATCTCTCACAGAAGCCCGACCTTAAAGGCATATTTTGCGCAGTGGGACTCCCTCCATGTCCAAGAAGGTGTTCTGAGAAGAAATTGGGAATCCTCCGACGGAAAGTCGTTTGTAATGCAGCTTGTCGTACCGCGGACGAGGGTCAAGGAGGTGTTACAGGAAATGCATGGCGGGGCGACCGGAGGCCACTTGGGAGTGAATAAGACGCTAGAAAAGGTACGAGAACGTTTTTATTGGTTAAAAGCGAAGGAAGATATCGAAGACTGGTGCAGAAAATGCGACGTGTGTGCAGCTAGCAAGGGTCCGAGAATCAAAACTCGAGGTAAGATGCACCAATACAACGTGGGAGCACCTTTCGAACGAATCGCCATCGACATCGCAGGGCCCTTTCCGGAAACCGACAATGGTAATCGGTATATACTCGTAGTGATGGACTACTTCAGTAAGTGGCCGGAAGCGTTTCCGATCCCTAACCAGGAAGCCAGAACCGTGGCGGAGCAGATCGTCTACAATTGGGTTAGCAGATTCGGTGTGCCCTTGGAATTGCATTCTGACCAAGGGCGGAACTTCGAGTCAAGAATCTTCCAAGAGATGTGTCAACTACTCGGAATCAAAAAGACAAGGACAACCCCGCTTCATCCACAGTCGGACGGTATGGTGGAGCGTTTCAATAGGACTTTGGACGAACATCTCTCGAAGGTCGTAGGTGAATACCAACGGGATTGGGACCGGCAGATTCCCTTGTTTTTGATGGCCTATAGAAGTGCCTGCATAGCACTACTCGACATACGCCGTTCGAAATCTTATTTGGTGGAATAGCTCGTTTACCCAGTGAGGTGAAATTTGGATCTCCTACCAATGAGCCCAGAAATGAAGAAGAGTACGTGGCGGACCTTAGGGAAAGGCTTAGGGACATACACCAAAGGACCAGAAGCCAGATTAAGATGACGAGCGACCGCATGAAGACCAGGTATGATGCCAAGGCAACAACGTCAGGATTCCAGGAAGGAGATCTGGTGTGGCCTAAATTACAGCGGAACTGGGAAGGTCCCTACAGAATAGTAACCCGCATCAACGATGTTGTCTACCGCATCCAGCGAGGACCGAGGGCCAAAATGAAAGTGGTTCATGTGGACCGACTGAGTCGATACAATGGCCGAAATGAGAATGCACTTGTTCGGGACGAACACGTCTAAGAGGGGGGCAGTGTAGCATAATAATAACTACGCTCCTATGTCTATGCAGCAAATTCCGAAGTGACTTTCCATTCTGGCAGAATTTTGGTTCGAACTGTCCTTTCATTCGAGGTTCGTGTCTGGGACGAAGTCTCCACAGCTCATGTCAACGAAAGAGACGAATAATATCAGGGATAAAAGGGAATTATAACTGCAAGAATTATTTCTCTTGTTCCAGTGGTCGAAGAATTTGCTAGAAGTTTCTGGCTATCAGAAACTTCTGCTATATAAGGACAGATGGCGATCAAAAAAAGACACAGTTGGTTTAGAACCGTGGCGAAGAGATTGGAAAAGTGATAATGGGCGAAGTTGTAATTTGGTGATAAATTGAAAGTTGAGAGTGAACAAGAAAAAGTAATTAGTTTGGATTTGTGAATTAAGTAATTGAAAGGAGATAAAGTGATTTGAGAGAAAAGAGACCTTGTAAGAAAAGAATTTGCGAAGAATAGTACAGTGTGAACTTGAATTGTTCTATAGAGTAGAAAATAAAGAAATAATTTCACAGAATAATTGTTTTATCTACTCGAGCCGTAGCTCGCATATTACAATATTATCTCCCACTGTGGTGTCCCGTACGGACTATTCCCCTTCTTGTTTCGTCTCCCAGTGAAGTTGTGATAATGCGCGTTTGTAAGCATGTGTTCTAGCCAATTGTTTATTATTTAGTTTTTAGAGTATATCGAGAGTGCCTCTACAATTTTTTGAGTTTTCACATTGTTAAATGCCCCTTCGATATCTACCTTCCATGCCTTACTATTACCGGTGCAATTAAAAAAGAGGCATTTCGAGTGTCGGTGCTACGCAATTTAACAATAATAGGTGAACTGGACATAGATGCTGATTGCCGAACACGGAAAATATGTACTTCTGAGTGTAACTGGTTTGCTTAGCTTCAAAGACGTACATATACAACTTTTTAAGTCAGCCTGGTATGGTAGCGAAGGATCTTCTTAGCAAACAAATGGTGTACCATTAATGACAACATTCTTCAGATTCCTCAATATAATTCATATATTTCGTGGTATATAAAGACTTTTGATTGTACTAAGCAATTTAGTTTCTATCTCGGAAATTAAACTTTTCAACCCATTGACCAATGTTAAAAACTTTGTGTCAATATACACTGAAATAGGGAAATACGAAATTGTCTTAATACAACGTCGCAAACCAGACAGCTTGTCCTCAAATTTGCTTGCAAATGTTTTTAGTTCATTTGCAATAGGATTAGATTAGGTGTTTTGACAGGCAGAAGAGAATCAGTTTTGTCTTTGTTAAGCAATCTTACATTTGCCATTGGAATTTGAAGGTGTTATGACGGAGGTAATTTTATTTTTTAATTTTTTACTTGCCCAAGTATTTGTTTCTTGAAAATTTTCAATTTCGAGATTTTGATCAAACTCAATATTATTATGATAGAGAAACTCAATAAAGTGAGACCCACTTAATTCTGTCTACGAGTATCTATTTGTCTGTACGCACGATTACAGCCTAAATGACGGAATGAGTTTTCTTTAAATTCTATATATGGGGTCCGTGGGATAATGTCCAGAGGTGATATTGGAATTTTCATTCCAACCCCAAAATTCGCTGTGCTTTACTTATGGCCAATCTTAAGAGTGCACTTTTCTCGAGAACGACTCTTACAATTCCGATAAAATTTCTGAGGTAATACGGAGATTTGGAATATGGCTGCTTACTCAGTTTTTCACTAAAAATACAAATAACGGTAATTTGCTTATTTTCTCGAATATGGCTAGCACGATTTTGATATACGTAGTGACATGTCATTAAAATTGTGGACATATGGTCAAACATGCTTTTTATCCTTTTAACGCATTTTTCGAAAACTAAAATTTTGTCGCCTCTTTTCAACTTTGCATCAATTTTAAATCTGAACAATATATGTACTCGAATGTACGAATGAACAGCACGTATGGAGCAAGTACGTGCGACCCAGTAGCATCCTTTATGAACATATTATTTTTTTCTAATTTAGGTTGATTTCCGGTGCTGGGATGTGTCTAGTATGGGGAAAGCAAAAACAAAACTGGCTTATAGCTTTATTTACTGATTTCAACGACTGACAGCTTTCAGTGAAAGATAATTTGCGTTCGATGATGAGTGACTAGTTCAATGCTCACCGATGCTGGGGACATCGAAGAAAGCTACTAAGTGTGAAGTGGATTAACTATTTTGTGTGGCGTGCTAGAAGGAAAAAGTTTTCAGGAATTATGATAGGAATAATTCTATGTGCATATGTATGAAGAAACAATTTACTAAATTATTCACGCAAACTTTTCGGAAATTCAGTAAAATGTACGAATTCTAATTACTTTTATTTTGAGGCACTATATGGACCATAGACGGCTGATGAACTTATACCATATATTGTGGTTAGCCACAGGTGAAAAAAAATATTTCGAAGAAATCGTTTCAGATAATTCCCTTGAGAACAAAATGAACTCCCCTGCTATACAAATTATTCTTTGCCTCAAAACTTAAAATTGTGGCAGATATCTAAAATAAGTTGTTCTTATACATTTTGATCATATTTTTAAAGGTCTTTATATCATATATTTGTGTTCATACATAAGTGTCAAAATAATATCTCTTGGATTAAAATTATAACAATTCTTACTTTCCGATATACCTTCTTTTACTTAAATGCAAAATTGATAATACATTTTCGATATTTGGCTTCGGAGGCAAGTGTAATTAACATCGCATTGAAAAAATTGCTTAGGATATGTTTGATTATTACAATTTTTGCCAGTATAAAGCCCAAAAGGTGTTAACTGTAAATACAGAATTAATGATGCTACCTGATGCTAAGAGGTTCGATACTGTCTTGTCCAGTTTTAAATTACAGTATTGGTCTCCAATACTTTACAATACATCTTTTTTGAGATGTTATTAGGAAACTGCTAAAAACTGCTTAAATTAAAAAAAGTCATTAAATCTGCTGCACTTTTTTTAACACCAAATCCTACTAAAAAGGCAGGAAAATTCTAAATCTGGTAACGCTGGTGGTACTATTTGTTTACGTTCGAGCAGGAAAAGAAAAATGAATAAAATCGAAGTTTCTCTAACCACTACACCAAAAAGAAGTTTCTGCTTGATAGTGAAAATCCTGTCTGTGTGCTAATATTTACATCAAATAGATGCAATTACTTCTAATTTTGTCCTGTGGAACTCCAAGGTTCTTTGGTACTCTTTTTAAGGGTTGCATGAAGATATTAAATATGAAAATAAATTAAATGATAAGCGATCCCTAAAATGTTCATTATATTACTTTTTATGAATTTTTCTACTCAAAAATTCATATTTACGTACTGAATCGCTGAAATAAATAAATTAACAATTCATGTATGTATTTTCTAAACAAATAGTAGTAGTTACATTCGCTGCATTGAAGTCTTCTCTGTGAGTGTTGTTCTAAATTTAACAAATATTTTTGGGAATGTTCATTCAGATATACATATATCTGAAGTAATGTCACTGTCAGCGAAAGAAGTCAAGCACAGAAACGTTTTCTTCGCGATGCGGTTAGTTCAGTTAAATATACATATGTATAGGTATGTATGCAAGTCGAATTCGTTTCGGAAAGTAATTCATTCCATTGAAAATAAATCTATTTTAATTATTTTTGAGAACTTCGCCTTATTGCACCAACACTTAGTAACATTCGCATTATTTTCTAGGTGGCTAACTCGAAAGGTTTAACTCTTTTTAGTCTTCTTACTAAGTTACTGGTATTTATTTTACCACTAAGCACTAACAATATTTTTAAGTACTTTATTCTGAAATCTTTGGATGCATTCTTTGTTTGATTTTCTTATAGCTGTATCCCGTATGTCCATAGACAAGAAAATCTCCCGATAAGAAAATGCATTTTCTGATACTTAAGGTCCAGTTCTAAGAGTTTATTTTTGACATGTACCTTCCATCGAAGTTTAGCATCGAGTGTCATGCCCAAGTACTTAGCCGTGTTAAAATATGGTATAATGCTGTTATTTATATATGCTGGGATATTAGTCTGATTTTTAGTATGTGTACTGACTTAAGTTTATTTAGTTTTATTTGCTATTTTCTCGTCCAAGTGTTTATATTTATTTTGGACGTTTGAAGGTTTTCTGTCGATTCTTGAATTGTGTTCCCACTGTCAGTATAGCAGTGTCATCTGTAAATGTTACATGGATGTGTCTTCGGCCAGCAGTATGTCATTTGTGGATAACAAATGAAGGGTAGGTCCCAGCACACTACCCTGTGTGCACATCAGCTTTGATTTCTTTCACTTCCGACAACTCTTTCTTTTGCTAAATCCTAAAAAAATGTTATTTATGTGGGATTCTAGAATTATGCAGTCTCGGCAAGGAATACTGGAAAACAGGGGTCGAATTACGACATCAGTTAAGGAGTGAATGAAATCCATACGCTATCGAGTGATCGAGTAACTGCACTGGGATGATCACATAAGAATGGTCACGTATCGAGTGCACTTTGAAAATTGTACTAGTACAATTCTACTACATTGAATTGTGCAAATGTCAAAAGTATTTATTTTTGTGTGAGGAAGTTTTGTATTTACTTTCAATTAAAATTGGGAAATTTATTTTATTTCTCATCTTCTGATTCAGAGGGTGATCGCTATGAGTGTATTGAGCAAAGATATTTAAGAGATAAAAGCGATCCCTTCTTTTTACAAGACTCTGTACGTATGTATGCATAACTATAATTTTCTGAAAATATCTTTTATAACATATGCTTTAGATTTCAGTTTGATTAAAAATTTCAGTGTAAATAAGAGTGCATTCTTATTTATAATGGAGAAGATACATTTTAGAGGATGCACCGCAACCCCTGTCTCAGCTCATAAAATTTGTCAAAATCTCCTTTTGCAGTGGACTATTTAGACTTGACCTGAAACAAATTTTAAGCAATAAATTAAAAAAAAAAAAAAAAAACAAAAATAACAATAAATAAAGATATTATTACAAATTTTCTCCCAAATGCACCTCAGCTCGTCAGCAGAAACCATATCGAATAAATAAATACACAATCACTGATGACAGAATGCCAAATTTCGATATTCGATACTCGATCTCTTAAGCGGTCATTCTAAATCAACATTTATCAGTCACGTGTTGCTCGATAACTGATGCGGTAATTCGACCCCAGATCTTTTTTTCTCCAAAGCTTTTTCAATTTTGCCTATATCGGAATCCGAACTAATGTGATGATATCAGGGACTTTTTTTTCTATTAAAAGCTTTCTAAGCAGGAGTTTTCCAAATAGTTTTCAAATCATCGGTACCAAAGATATTGGTCAATACAATCTGACTTCAGTAGGTTGTTTACCAGCCGTCGGTATCGGCAATTTTCTAGGTTTGTGGTACGTGTTTCAAAGGAAAAGCTGCATTGATAATCTGTGCAAGTTTGATTGTGGAGTTTTCGGTAGGGCCCTTTCTCCTCATTTATTATGACCGTCACTTCAGGTTCCAGTTCTTCATATGGCTTAAAAGATTTTTCCAAGTGGTCATTAAACACGGTTCCTGTTTGCTGATTATTTTTAGAATGATTGGGGGCTCTTTACCGGTGTTTAACAGAAAGTGAGGTACATTAACCAAATAAGGCTCGGTACCTAATAAGGTCCAGCTTTCAAAAGTCCCGCTAAATGTTTGCAGATTGCAATGAGAATACAATGAATGTGTACACAAGATCACAAATGAAGATCATACGACTAGAAATGTTCGCTTGTCTGCGGACTTGTTTGTGCTTGCAGCCATAAAACGCACATGAATTTCACCCTCGCACCATTCAAAATCAGTGACTTAAGTGGATTTTAAAAAGAAAACCAAGACATTTGTTTTTACTCGATATAAGGAAATATCGTAACTTTCTTTTCGATACGCGGTACATACATAGGGATCGATACTTTGTTCGAATACAAGTAGGTAATGAAATGGAGAGAAAGAAATGAGCAGTTCGCTTAAAAGATGACCGCACTCTATAATTCAATCGCCACCCGTTGGATCATCGGGGACTAGTAGAGGCTTACTATATATATTTCTTCTATAGATACTACCACGGCAGATATTCCGAAAACATCAATGGAATGATCCCTATAAATCTGACATTTGAGAGTTTTACCAGCCAAGCCCCACTACGTTTATATCCACCTGGCAAAAATGCGAACATCTCTCTGTCATAAATGATTCTGCTACAGAACAAGTGGGCTTTGCAAGTCACATCCATGAGCAATATATACTCGTATATTGTTTATTAGGACTTAATTCCCAAATTGAGAAAATAACTAAATAAATCTAAAAAAATCCTTACGACTGTAGTAAAAGCTTGCACAAAATCATCGTGGGTGAAAATACTATATAACCACAAGTAAATTTTAATTTGGGCAGTTCTGTTGCGTAATCAGAATAAACGCATACATTTAAAGTGTGCCCTAATACCAACAGACACACGTATACGTACGAGTAACATCTAATTTTTTTCCTTCGCTTTTGTTTACTTCTGGTTGTGTGAGACAAAATTCTAAGCTACTAAAGTATGGAACCAAATGAATGCATGGAACCAAATGAAATTCAATCCTTAAATCATTGAATGTTTGCTTAAAGAGTCCATTTAGCACGTACGATTGTTCTTATCCTTATCACTACCTTCCATCTTTCAGGAATTGATTCAGTATAATTTTGCACTATAAATTTTATCTTATTCATTTATGTTAATATACGAGTATTGCAAGGAAAGGTAAGAGTGTGGATAGGTTGTAGCCGGATTCTAGTTTCTGAAATGCTTCATAGGTGTTTTCCCAAAAAAGAAAGAAGGAGTGATATGTATACCTATGCTATGCATATGGAATAATTCTCCAGACGATTATAATTGCTAATATTTCTAATTTTGTTGGCACTTGTTCGCATATTATTCTTGAAGATATCCTATCCAAAGCCTACTCAAGCATTCAGGCATGAATAAAATAATGTACATTTTGCACTCCATTATTAGGTAATAGAGAACTACACCACTCGGACTGTCATCGGACGGGTAATTTGAAAAACTGTTGCAGATTGGACGTTATTTGGCTTTACACATGCTGTTTGTTTGCCAAACCGAATCAAATAAATTTTGTACACTTGCTGCAATAAATAATATTGATAAAACGATTTAGAATAGGTACTAGGTTATGGACATAAAAAGGAGAAAAGAAAATAAAGTGCACGACTGGGTTGCATTCATATTCAAAGTTTAAGTAAAATTGCTAAAAAGTACTGTTTTTTTTAAATAAAAGTCTTTAATAAGTAAAATACTTATTTTAACTATTTTCCAAAAGCTGGTATATTAGGCAGACGCATACGAGTGTGTCAACTACTAGCTTCTACCCACCGCCTTGCTCGCGTAGATTTTTCTATTCAATAGTGCTTTAGAACAAAGTGAAAAAAGTGTATATTAGATCAACCCATTGCATACCATTAAGTCTGGAAAATAGAATTTGAAAGATATCCAACTCGACCAAGTTATGGGTGAAACAAAATGTTAGCCTCCGCCCTTTAAAGTGTTACCCTATTCCACTTATTTGGCATTACCATAACAAACTATGGGAGCTACGAGTATGTCCAAATGTGGACTTAGCCTAATATAAGGAGTGATACTTTCTAAATGGGAGACATATGAGGGGTGGCTAACAAGTTTGCGGTCTAAGGCATTGAGTGAAAAAAGAAATTTGATTAAAAAGAAATATTTCTCAATATAATCTCCCTCTTTCTACTTCCGCCTTGATCTCGTTCACATATGCAAATCTCCGGCCTAGTAACCCCTTTTTCAAATTGGAAAAAAAGGTAAAAGTAGCTCGGGACCAAGTCTGGGCTTTAGGATGGGTGGTCTATCGTTGAAAAACCTGTGTTTTTTAGGGCCTGTCTCGAAGCCCGTGCCGTATGAACGGACGCTCTATCGTGCAAAAACAACACTCCGTGCCTGAGTTTCCCACGTCGCTTCCGTAGGACTGCTTCACGTGCCTGAGTCATTAAATTTGCGTAATATTGACCATTCATCGTAGTCCACTTTGGCAGGTAATCAATCAGTAAAACACTGTCTCTAAAAACAGTCGCCATAAGCTTAGAAGCCGACTTTTCCACCTTGAATTTCTTCGGTGGCTTCTCCCCTTCTTCAATCCACTGCAAAAGTGCATTGACTCTTGTTTACACTCCGGGTCGTATTGGTGAACCCATGCCTCATTCGGTTGCAAATTTCGTCGAGATTCTCCCCGGTTAACTCCAAAAAATCATTGCAGCACCCGAGTCGTCATTGTTTGTCGAACGGCGAAGCATTGGCGGTATCCAGCGGGCAGAATTTTTTTTTCATGTTTATTTTATTTTTATCCTCCCTCTAACTGGGTTCGCAAAAATGATAGAAACACAAAAATTGTGTAGAACCTCATTTCATCCATTTTTAATGCAAAAAAATCAAAATTCATTATAACTTAATTGCTAGAAAAAAAAGCTTAAAACTTATCTTACTGTCCCTATGCGGGTGATCTAAGCTAAACATAATATTTAGAACTATGTCTAACCTTACCTAAATTCATTTTTCATTTAATTTTTTTTTATTACTAAAAACTAATGAGTACTAAGAAAATTTTTAATTAAACAAAAAAAAAAAACGTAGTAAATGAACTTTTTTTGGTGTTTGGTTCTTGTATATACCCGTAAACTTATAAACTACCTTAAAATAAATCTACCTTATTCTACCTTAATCTATCTCACTGTATCTTACTCTAACTACGTAATTATATACGTACTATTTTTTTAAATTCTGTTGGTTTTATTTATTTTTTTTTGTTTTTAAATCTAAGTGCTGTGCCTACCTAAAAAATAGATAAAATATCTACATCTAAACTATGTAAGTCGGGCATGAACAAAGAACAGCTAACTTCAAGCAGGCTATCCTGGATTATGGGGAAACGAGCTAGCTGTCTTTCAGCTAGCCACCAGAATTGTTCGTACTGACGTTGCACGTCCTGCGGAGCGATACCGCCCTACTAAACCGGAGACATTCCACACTGCTGTGTGCAACGTCTCTGTCGTAGTTGAGTCGCCTATCCACAGCTGTCCGAGCAACATGGAAGATTAGCGGCGCCGCCAATCTGTCCTGGATTGCAATTGTACAGCACTTTCAGATGAGCTATGTTAGTAACTCTACCAAACGTTTGCCGAGATACAAAACTTTAAAAAACGTTTATTTTAGGACTGAACTGATTGACTGACTGAATCATCAATCATCAAAACCTGTAGGGTTCTTTCCGTGGACATATAACCTTGAAATTTGGTACAGGAGTAGTAATTTGTGTGCAGACAAAGGAAAAAATGAGGAAGTTGGACTTTCGAACATGGCTTCCAAAAAACGTGTGCTGCAAGTCTGTTTATGTGCGTAAATAGACTTAGGCATTAGGCTAATAACATTTGAAAATTAAAAACCCATCTTCCTTTACCACTTGGATAAAATCCAATTTTTATTTCTTTTATGTCGACGTGTATAATTTTTACAACAAAATGAAAACACGAACCCTAAATATAGCATATGCAGAAAGAAGTTCACACCTACGTTGAAAAAACACATTCTTTTCAAAGAATACTAACATCTATGTACATTTTCACAAAAGAAAACATAAAACTGATCTTACCAATTCAAAAGCTCTGACATCAGCCCTACTTATTCTAAACATTAGCTTCAACCCGTCGAACCACCTCCCTATTCAACATCTCGATGTTAACTATAGCCTTCCAAGTAACAATTCTAGTTCTTGAGTCGATTGGCTTATAGGGGATAAGTTTATCTGTCGTTCTTCTAGCAAAATGATGCATGTAATAAAGGTATATTTATCGAGTCTGAAAAATAATCATGTGCATCGAGATGCATGAATGCTTCCGGTGGTATATAACCACTCTTCAAAGTATTTATGAAATACCCAGGGTTATGGTAGGATAAGCCCGATACAAGTTTGTTTTCCGCAAATATGCAAAATGATTGCTCACAAGATCTGTATGATACTAATGCGCACCACGACTTATGGGGTAGTACCGACACTAACCCCTGAGGAAAGTCTTTTTTTGAGTATCTTGTTAACACTAACCTTGTACTATGCAAAAGAGAAATAGTCCAATATTTATTACTTTTGTCTCTCAACATCTGTACCATACGATCCCAAATTGGGTTGTATGTGGCAACAATTCGTTGCCAATTCAACAATTTTTCACCTACCTACGGGAAAAAAAAAAATATTTTTCACATATTCCTGGTAATGAATTACAAATATTTCGTATTATATACGATTTACTTGAATCCACAAATATAGCATAATTATGATACAAAAAATATAACATAAGATCTGATTTAATTTCTTGGCATAGATATGTCCATGTCTAAGTTGCAAATACAGAATTGAAAAAAATGGAACATAGTGAAATACATATGTTCGCATGTGCAATATAAGGTATGGTGGGGATCTTCAAACAATAAAGGTCACATTCAAGGGGCCCTTTGTGGAGCATAGATGTTAATGTGTCTGAGTAAATTCTCACAGTCGAGCGAAGATAATACCAAACATTTTCCGTCTGAGTTTGAGAGATTGCATCCCGAGTAGCATACATTTTGATGTACAAGAAACCCTGATTCTAAAGGGTGACCAGATAAGAACGATTGGAAAAGAAATTTAAATAAAACAACAACGGTATGAAATATCAAATTCATTCTGGCTTTATTTTGAAGCTACATTCATGCCACCATTATGTATGCAATAGCACATTATTTAAAAAACCGCCTTGGCTTCGCTGACAGTGCTTCAAGCGGTCGGTCCAATTATTTGCGGCGTTATTCCGGCCTTTTCTCCTTCAACACTTCGAGCGCTGTGTCGCTTGTATAGCATGTAGCGCCATCTTGTTGGAACCACAGCTCGGATATGTCGATGTTGTCGAGTTCTGGCCACAGAAAATCGGTTAACATTGCTCTGTACCGAGGACCATTGACGGTAACGGTGCCTCCTTCCTCAGATCGAAAGAAATAAGGTCCGATGATGCCTCCGTGCCATAAACCGTACCAAACAGTCAATGTAGATGCATTGATGCTTGGTCGAACACTTGTGGATAGTGGTCGCGCCAATAATGGCAATTTTGCTTGTTGACATAGGCGCTGAGCCAAAAATGGACCTCGTCCGAGATGATTTTTTGGCCAAAATTCGGATCTCCGGCCAACATTTCCAGAACCCAGGCGAACTCACGGCGTTGTCTATGGTCTCCGGCTTCAATTCTTGCGTCAGCACAATCTTATACGGCCCAAATCCAACCTCAAAATAAGCCTGGTTGACTCCCTGGCGATGCCCAATTCAGCTGATCGGTACCGAATCGACATTTCTGGGTGTTCTTTTTTACTGGCAGCTACGGCGGCTATGTTTACTTCACTTCGCACCAATCTCTATCTGGTTCGTGGCTTAAGGTCCAAAAGAGTGTACTCACGCTCAAACTTTTCCACTGTGCGACGAATTGCCTGCGCACTGAAGCCATGACGACGACCGACCTCACGACGAAATTCATGTTGCGTATTTACAACTGAGGCGAAATTTCGATAATATTTTTTATTAATTTCCACTTGTTCGGTAAGCGTCAAACGATGCATGATGAAATGGCAAACCTTACTGAATATTTTGACAGGTGGATGTTATTGACAGCTGCTAAAACATAACAATTGGAAAAACTATCATTGCTATCTGGTCACCCTTCAGTATCATGAAAAAATATACGTAGGGTAAAGCGAAGAAAGTTTTTTTTGCATCCGTTCAATTCTATTAATATGTTTTAAAGCAATAGGATACCAGACAATAGAACAATATTCGAGAATTGGGCGAACTGCGCTTAAGTTAACTTAGGAAAGAACTCGCCTTCGGTGTTAAATATTCGATATGGAGGTCAAAATTTAGCTTAGAATTAAAAATTACTTCCAGATCTTTCGGGTAGGGGACAGAATATACCCGAGGTAGTCATGCCTGTCGTAAGAGGCGACTAAAATCCACAAAGCGGAGACGAAAACTTCGAAAAATTGGCAAACAAAAAAATAAATGACCCGGTCCTCCTGGCAGGGGGTTTGTGAGTAGAAATAACTGTACTAACCAATAAAACTAATACGGTTACAAAATATGGCAATGAATAAAACAAACGATACAAATACCCCAGGTGGTAGACCAGGGAAACTGGAAAATCCACCCTCCTCGGAGGTCGGTCCCATGGATTCTGCGGGGGACCATTTATTGCTTCTCCAACAAAACTCCAGAAGGAGTTCACTCACGCCGAGAACTCCACCAAAAGTGATAGCGCAAAAAAGCCTTTCGGTCAAAGATAGCGCTATAATTGTAAGTATTCCGAAGATACAAAAACAGAAATCTGGAATTGAAACCAGTAAAGTTGGAAGTGAACATAAAATTGATTCCGCCGGCTAACCAGGACTCAATGAAAACGAAATGCTTCGTAAAAGAGAACAACGAACTACGAGCTAAACTTAATGAAATGGAGCGACTCTTCCACGAGCTTAAAAAGGAAGTAGATGCTCTGCGAAAAGAAAACGAGGATCTTAAGAACATCCATGTACCGAAAGATCCCGATACAACGCCAAACCGTCCAGCAAGTGAATATTTTACTGACGAGGAAGAACTTGCTCACGAAACCAATCCGGCCTCCAAAAAAGGCCTAGCAAAAAACGTAAGGCCGTTACTTCACCCGAAGTTTCACAAAAGGAAGATAAGCCCGCCGTATCAAACAAGGCAAAACCCCAACCGAAAAATCGCCCTCCACCCGCAATAAATGTCGTCGGGATAGCGGACTATGTAAAACTTCGTAATCTTCTCAAAAATACGCTGAGGACAAAACACAATATAACCTCGCGCCGAAACAACGAGTGGAAAATCAACGTAGATGACCCAGACCCCTACCGAGCACTGTCTCTAAAATTAAACACCGAGAAAATCCAATGGTATACTTACGAGAATAAGTACGAAAAACCACTGCGAGTCTTTGTTAGGGGACTTCACCCGTCGTGCGCAAAAGAAGACGTTATGGAAGACGTGAAAAGCCAAGGCTTGAAAATTCTTGACGCCGTGAATATTATCAAGAAGGAAAAGCAACGTACGGAAGGAGACAAAGATAATGTCATCAAACGCGGTCTCCCACTTTTTATGCTTACCTTTGATAGGACCGAGAATGTGGACGAAATCTTCAAAATGAAAACCATTCTAAACATCATGGTAAAAGTCGAGCCCATGCGTAAGGGCAAGAGATCGATACCTCAGTGTAAGCGATGCCAAGGCTTTAACCATACGCAGGCATACTGCCAGAAAGAACCACGGTGCGTAAAATGTGCCGGTACACATCTCTCGGAAGAGTGCAACATAACCAAGCAGGTCCCAGCGGTCTGCGCGAATTGCAAGGGAAACCACCCAGCGAACTATCGAGGTTGCGAAATCGCCAAAGAACTTCAAAAAAGACGCGATACTCTAAAAAAACCGCTACACCCGGAACCAAACTTAAAAAGATCCTAAAATCGATAAGCCTAAGACCGTTAAGCCAGTCAAAAGGCCGAGACCGATAAAGGAAAATATAAAAATTGCACAAGAGAACGTCGCTGGACCAACGGAAAAACTGCCACTGGCTGGAAGTACGAAATCGTACGCGCAAGTCGCATCAAGGTCAGCCACAACAGATCCGGTCTGCCAAATACTAACTGTGATATTGGAAAAACTTGAGGAGCAAACCAAGGTTAATCAAGTTATTTTCGACAAATTGAGCAAGCTCGAGTTCAAGCCTCGCAAGACAAACAACAAAACATGAATATGAAACAGCTGCTAAAGATACTAACGTTGAATGCAAACGGCATTCTGGCAAAAATAGACGAATTAGAAATTTTTTTACGGAAAACCACTATTGATATATGCTTGGTATCGGAAACCCACTTAAAAAAAGGACTTGGACCCAAAATAAAAGGCTACAGTGATTATCACGCGCATCATCCTTCGGAAAATGCGAGAGGCGGTTCCTCTATGTACATTAAAGAATACATTAAGCACTCCGAAAACATAAAAGCAGAACTGGATTCTATGCAAATAAGCTCAGTTTAAGTAAAAATAAATCATTTAGACTACCAGATCGGATCGTGTTACTTCCCTCCGGGATATAGGCTGGTGGGCGACGACCTCGTTCGCCTCTTTGATTCACTCGGGCCTAATTTTATCATCGGTGGTGACTTTAACGCGAAACACACTTTCTGGGGTTCAAGATGTAATTCAACGAAAGGCAGATTATTGTACAAAGCCAGTATGAAACGTGGTGTGGAATTTTTTTCAGCGGGAAAGCCAACGTATTGGCCAACTCACAATAATAAAATCCCTGACCTCGTCGACTTCTTTATCGCAAAAGCGCTAACTAAAAATCTAACGGAAGTAGAAGAATGCTATGATTTATGCTCAGACCACCCAGCAGGCACTCTGAAAATCAGTGGAAGTCTAGCAAAAAAAGAAGGACCGCCTAAGTTAACTAGTAACAAAACAAACTGGGACGTTTTCAGAAAAGACTGCAAGGAAAATATTGCTCTAAATGTGCCGCTAAAGACACCACTTGAAATAGAAGACGAAATTGACAAGCTCGTGGAAGCCATTCAGTGCGCAGCATGGAAGAATACCCAGCAACACGGAACAGCAAAGTCAAATACCAGTCTGATATCGAAGAGAAAAGAGAAGAGCGCGCAAGAGATGGTAACAATCCCGCGCGCCACCGCATAAAACTTATCCTAACCACCTTTGCAACAAGCTAAAAAATGTGCTGCAGGACTTAAGAAATCGCGACACTTCCACTTACCTCGAGAGCTTGACCGCTGATAAGTGTTCAAACTACTCTCTATGGAAAGCCTTGAAGTCCATAAGGAAACCCGTAATGCACTCGCCACCAATAAGGAAAGCTAACGGCGAATTGGCAAAAGGAGACAAAGAGAAAGCGGAATTATTTGCCGAACATTTAGAGGAATCGTTCAAGCCATTCGATGGGCAACAAAATTGAAAAATAACAAGGCTCCAGGATATGATTTAATCACTGGCGAAGTTATGAAGGAGCTACCGAAAAAGGCATTAGTTAAGTTACTCTACATTATAAATGCTTCATTGAGACTTCTATATGTTCCAAAGCAATGGAAAGTCGCCGAAGTAATAATGGTTCCGAAACCGGGGAAATGTGCAAACGACAAGAAATCATATAGACCCATTTCGCTTCTGCCGATAATATCTAAGGTCTTTGAGAAACTTCTGCTAAAAAGATTGCACCCAGTAATCAAAGAAAGGCGATTGATCCCGGATCATCAATTCGGCTTTCGAGTTAAACATTCCACAATCGATCAGGTGTATCGAATAACAAATGAAATTGAAAAAGCTCTAGAAGGGAAAAAGATATGCTCTACCGCTTTTCTCGACGTATCGCAAGCGTTCGACAAGGTATGGCAAGAGGGCCTGAGATATAAGCTAAGGGTAATCTTACCAGATAAATTCTACAGAATATTGGAATCTTACCTTAATAACAGACTCTTTCGTGTTAAACATGGGGCAGAATATTCGGAATTCAAAGAAATCCATTCCGGTGTTCCGCAAGGAAGCGTTCTCGGCCCAATCCTGTTCCTGCTCTACACAAGAGATACACCACAAGATGAAGGGACTGTCGTAGCAACGTTCGCAGATAACACGGCTATCCTCGCAACAGATGAGTCAGTCGAATCATCAACTAGAAAACTCCAACGAGGTTTAAACAAAGTATGCGAGTGGACAAAGACCTGGAGAATCGTCCTTAACGAGACCAAGTCAACGCATGTCAATTTTACGTACAAAAAGATAAACAACTTACCTATTTCCATTAACTCGGTACAAATACAGTACGCAAACGAGGCAAAATATCTAGGAATGACACTAGACGCAAAACTTAAGTGCAAGCCATATGTTAAAAAGAAGCGCGACGCGCTCGAAATCAGACTTAGAGAAATGTACTGGCTACTCGGGAGATACTCGAAGTTAAGCGTATACAACAAACTGCTTCTGTATAAGTAAGTGCTAAAACCATCTTGGACATAGGGTATACAACTTTGGGGTTGTACCAAGCCAAGCAATATGACTGTTCTGCAAACATTCCAAAACAAAACACTAAGAGCAATTGTGAATGCTCCATGGTATATAAGGAATAGCGATATTCACAGAGATCTAGGAATTGCTACCGTGAGGGATGAAGTAACAAACTTTGCTCACAAACTTCGTACTCGCCTTCATGAATAATCCGTACTCTGGACGTGACAAACCTCGAGCGCCGACTACAAAGAACAAGACCGTACGATCTGGCGCAGTAAGGGAAAACCGCATGTAATGACGGTATTAGTAGGTGCCTTCGCTGGAAAGCTACCTACATAACGGGATTAACACTACAGAAGCGTAAACTACTTGTTAAGGTAACTTAGTCGTAGTCACCACAAAACGAAAAAATGAGAGGAACGAATTTCCTACTACTATGAGCACGAGCGGCCGGTTCTCATAGAGACCTTGCACAATCTCTTGAAACAATTGGGTAGAAACCTAAAGTATCCATTTTAGAATTCGCCTCCGATTTGGCGAGAGCATTATTGATTTCTTCCGTTTCAAACACGAGGCTCTAGATACATTAGTAAAACTTTGTAATGAATTTGAGGAATTGTATATATTGTAGCATAATAATAACTACGCGCCTATGACTATGCAGCAAATTCCGAAGTGACTTTCCATTCTGGCAGAATTTTGGTTCAAACTGTCCTTCATTCGAGGTTCGTGTCGGGGACGAAGTCTCCACAGCTCATGTCAACGAAAGAGACGAATAATATTAGGGATAAAAGGGAATTATAACTGCAAGAATTATTTCTCTTGTTCCAGTGGTCGAAGAATTTGCTAGAAGTTTCTGGCTATCAGAAACTTCTGCTATATAAGGACAGATGGCGATAAAAAAAAAAGACAGTTGGTTTAGAACCGTGGCGAAGAGATTGGAAAAGTGATAATGGGCGAAGTTGTAATTTGGTGATAAATTGAAAGTTGAGAGTGAACAAGAAAAAGTAATTAGTTTGGATTTGTGAATTAAGTAATTGAAAGGAGATAAAGTGATTTAAGAGGAAAGAGACATTGTAAGAAAAGAATTTGCGAAGAATAGTATAGTGTGAACTTGAATTGTTCTATAGAGTAGAAAATAAAGAAATAATTTCACAGAATAATTGTTTTATCTACTCGAGCCGTAGCTCGCATTTTACATTGGTGTCAGAAGCGGGATAAAACTTATTCTGTGAATAACTATTTCCGTGGTGTGAAATTGCACAAAAAAAAAAAAAAAAAAAAAACGATTTCTGTGTTGAGTTAATTAGTTGCGCAAAATGGGTCGCAAATTGGGAAAACTAACTATAACTCAACTAAAGGCAGAACTCAGTAAGCGGAACCTCGACACAACTGGGGGAAAAGATGCCCTACTGATTCGTCTGGAAGAAGCAGTAACGCAGGAAGGTGAAAATCCGCATGACATAGAGTTTGACGTGGAAGAGGAACCAGCAAGTACAGTAGCCGACCCGGGTATAACAAGTCTGCTCCTGCAACTTAAGTTAGTCATGGACGAACAAAAGAAAGCAATAGAAGATCAAAGTCATAAGCTCGATGACCAAAAGAATTCTCTAGAACTTAAGCTGGATGAACAAAAGAAAGCGATGGACGAACAAAAGAAAGCAATGGGCGACCAAAGGAATTCTCTAGAACTTAAGCTGGACGAACAAAAGAAAGCAATGGACGAACAAAAGAATTCTCTAGAACTTAAGCTGGATGAACAAAAGAAAGCGATGGACGAACAAAAGAAAGCAATGGGCGACCAAAGGAATTCTCTAGAACTTAAGCTGGACGAACAAAAGAAAGCAATGGACGAACAAAAGAAAGCAATGGACGAACAAAAGAATTCTCTAGATGCTCTGGAAAGTAAACTTGATGAGCAAAACAAGAACTTGGAATCCAAATTCGAAGTGATCGAAGAGAAAATCGAGAAGGTCGAGACGCAACTCGAAAAAGTCGAAATTAGATTCGATGAAAATTTTGAGAAACATGAAACTCAGTTCGGGAAGATAGAGACTCAGTTTGAAAAAGTGGATACGCAATTCGAGATAGTAGGAAAGCAAGTCGAAAATCTTGCTAAGGAGCTCAGCAACGTGAAGAGACAGAAAGCACGGGAATATTCCACTGACGGTCTGAGAAGAAAGGAGATGCAGCCTCCTATCTTCGATGGTCAAACATCATGGCCAATTTATAAGAGGCAATTCGAAGCGGCCGCAATGACCAATAGCTGGGACGATGAAGAGAAGTCTATTGCACTCACGCTTGCACTGAGGGGTCCAGCTGCGGAGCTCTTGCAGACCATCCCGGAAGATAAACAGCAGAACTACGACTCTCTGGTTCAGGCTATCGAGATGCGGTTTGGGGATGAACACATGCAGCAGGTGTACAGGGTTCAGCTGCGTAGTCGAGTCCAGAAAAGGGGGGAAACGCTCCAACAGTTGCAAGCGGATATAGAGCGACTAGCCCATCTTTCATACCCTAAAGCCGGTGAGGAGCTTATCAACGAAATGGCGGTGGAAGCTTTTATTCAGGCCATAGAGGACAGACAACTGCAAATGGCTGTAAGGATGGCTGAAAAGCGAACACTCCCCGAGGCATTGGCATTCGCTTTGTCAATGAAGGCTGCGGACCAAGCATACCAGGGAATACACCGTGTCAGGGAAATGTCCGTCGTGGAATGCTCATGCCAGAGAACAGCCGTCAAAGCTCGCGGAAGTCAAATCCGTTGCTGGAATTGCAACCAAACCGGACACCTACAACGGCAGTGCAGAAGTGCACCTAGACGAGGAAATTGTCCACATTGCGGAAGTAGGAGAAGCAGAGAGGAAGCATCCTGTCGGTCAGACTTCCCAAAACCAGCAGTCGGGAGATGCGTAAGGACCAACTTCGCGGGGCAGAAGTTGGTTACTGGAATCGAGGCCCCCAGGACCACCATTCAAGTTTCGCAAACCAAACGGGGTAACAAGAGCCTGACAGTGGAGGCACTAATCAACGAGAAGAAGTGCGTAGCCACCATCGACACAGGTGCCACTGCCTCCATTGTAAGAAGAGATATCGTCAAAAGCTCCTGGCTGCACAACACCAACAGCTACTGCCTGAAGACTGCAACAGGGGAAATGGCGAAGGTATTTGGAGAAGTTCGTCTTACGATTACTCTGGCAGGACTGACGTTCTCCCATGCGTTTCTGGTGGCAGATATATGCGACGAGTGCATCATCGGAGTAGACTTCATGAAAGCAAATGAAGTAATCTTGGACATCGGGATGCAAGTACTGAGGTATCGAAATGTGGAGATTCCGATGGTGTACGGAAATGAGAATGCCGTAACTCTCAGGACAGTCATCAGCAAAGACGAAGTTTTGCCGCCGTCTTCAGAGACAATCATTTGGACGAAGCTGGAAGGTGATCTTGGGAGCCACCGATTCTACATAGTAGAACCAGACCCAGAGAAGAATTCTCAAGACTACATCGTGGGAAAGACGTTAGTCGAACCAAAGAACACCATGGTTCCAGTGAGGGTTTTGAACGCAAGACCACACACTGTCAAACTAAGGCGAGGGGAGGTGACTGGAAAATGCACGCCGATTACCGCCGTCGCAACAATATCTGAACGTGATGCTCCAAAACTTCTCCCATCACCTTGGACAGCGGAAGCGAGAGAGACGATTCTCCAGTCCAGTGAGCTGAATCAGGAGCAGCGAACTATGGCAGAGAATCTTATCAATGAGTACGCTGATGTATTTGCCTCACAGGACGGAGAATACGGCCGAACACACCTGGTACAACATCGAATAGACACTGGTGATACTAGACCAATTCGTCAGCCTGCTAGGCGCCTTCCATTGGCAAAGCAGACAGAAGTTGCAGAGATGGTGTCGGCAATGGAGAAAGAAGGTCTGATTGAAAGTTCCAAAAGTCCGTGGGCATCACCGGTTGTACTGGTTAAGAAGAAAGATGGCAGCACGCGGTTCTGCGTGGACTATCGGCAGCTCAATTACGTCACCAAGAAAGACAGCTACCCTCTGCCACGGATTGACGACACGCTAGACACACTATCAGGAGCCCGATGGTTTTCCACTCTCGACTTGAAGAGTGGCTACTGGCAGGTACAGATCCATCCAGAAGACCGGGAGAAAACCGCCTTCACCGCAGGAAATGGGCTATGGCAATTCACGGTAATGCCATTCGGGCTGTGCAATGCTCCGGCGACTTTCGAGCGATTGATGGAATGTGTCCTGCAAGGGTTAACATGGAAAACCTGTTTGGTATACTTGGATGATGTCATCGTCGTAGGAAAAACGTTTGCGCAACACCGAGACAATCTAAGGGATGTGTTTCAAAGGCTTCGAAGTGCCCACCTGAAGCTCAACCCCAAGAAGTGCGCCCTGTTTAGAGCGGAAGTCAAGTACCTGGGACACATAATTTCAGCGAAAGGAGTGAGAACCGATCCAGAGAAGGTCGAAGCGGTGAAAAACTGGCCAGTCCCCAAGGATAAACACCAACTAAGGAGCTTCCTGGGCCTAGCCACCTACTACAGACGGTTCGTGAAGGATTTTGCCGGGATCGCAAAGAACCTGCACCAGTTGACGGAAAAGGGAAAACAATTCAAATGGACAATTGAGTGCGAGAAGAGCTTCAAGGCACTTAAACAACGGCTATGCGATGCCCCGATACTGGCTTACCCCACTCCCGGGGAAACGTTCATTGTGGATGCAGATGCTAGTAATGTTGGGGTAGGAGCCGTACTCTCCCAGGTGCATGACGGCCAAGAGAAGGTGGTTGCGTACTTCAGCAAGGTGCTCTCTAAGCCAGAAAGGAACTACTGCGTGACAAGGAGAGAACTTCTAGCTTTGATCTTGGCTACGAAGCATTTTCACAAATACCTCTACGGGAGGAAGTTCGTTCTTCGCACAGACCATGCAGCCTTAAAATGGCTATTACAGTTCAAGAGTCCTGAGGGTCAGGTCGCAAGATGGATCGAAAGGCTGCAAATCTACGACTACGAAATACAGCATCGTAAAGGAAAACTCCACTCTAATGCGGATGCACTGTCCCGGAGACCATGCAGAACGGATTGTAAACATTGTGCGCGTCAGGAAGAACGGGAGCTGGTTTCCATCCAAAGAATGAGAGCCGAACCTATCGCCGGCTGGAGCGTAGATGAGATCCGGAACGCTCAGAAGGAAGACCCGGATATCGAGCCGATTCTGGCCTGGAAGGAGAACATGGAGAAACCGGATCATCAGGACATCTCTCACAGAAGCCCGACCTTAAAGGCATATTTTGCGCAGTGGGACTCCCTCCATGTCCAAGAAGGTGTTCTGAGAAGAAAATGGGAATCCTCCGACGGAAAGTCGTTTGTAATGCAGCTTGTCGTACCGCGGACGAGGGTCAAGGAGGTGTTACAGGAAATGCATGGCGGGGCGACCGGAGGCCACTTGGGAGTGAATAAGACGCTAGAAAAGGTACGAGAACGTTTTTATTGGTTAAAAGCGAAGGAAGATATCGAAGACTGGTGCAGAAAATGCGACGTGTGTGCAGCTAGCAAGGGTCCGAGAATCAAAACTCGAGGTAAGATGCACCAATACAACGTGGGAGCACCTTTCGAACGAATCGCCATTGACATCGCAGGGCCCTTTCCGGAAACCGACAATGGTAATCGGTATATACTCGTAGTGATGGACTACTTCAGTAAGTGGCCGGAAGCGTTTCCGATCCCTAACCAGGAAAGCAGAACCGTGGCGGAGCAGATCGTCTACAATTGGGTTAGCAGATTCGGTGTGCCCTTGGAATTGCATTCTGACCAAGGGCGGAACTTCGAGTCAAGAATCTTCCAAGAGATGTGTCAACTACTCGGAATCAAAAAGACAAGGACAACCCCGCTTCATCCACAGTCGGACGGTATGGTGGAGCGTTTCAATAGGACTTTGGACGAACATCTCTCGAAGGTCGTAGGTGACTACCAACGGGATTGGGACCGGCAGATTCCCTTGTTTTTGATGGCCTATAGAAGTGCCGTGCATAGCACTACTCGACATACGCCGTTCGAAATCTTATTTGGTGGAATAGCTCGTTTACCCAGTGAGGTGAAATTTGGATCTCCTACCAATGAGCCCAGAAATGAAGAAGAGTACGTGGCGGACCTTAGGGAAAGGCTTAGGGACATACACCAAAGGACCAGAAGCCAGATTAAGATGACGAGCGACCGCATGAAGACCAGGTATGATGCCAAGGCAACAACGTCAGGATTCCAGGAAGGAGATCTGGTGTGGCTGTATAATCCCCATCGCCAAAAGGGGAAATCACCTAAGTTACAGCGGAACTGGGAAGGTCCCTACAGAATAGTAACCCGCATCAACGATGTTGTCTACCGCATCCAGCGAGGACCAAGGGCCAAAATGAAAGTGGTTCATGTGGACCGACTGAGTCGATACAATGGCCGAAATGAGGATGCACTTGTTCGGGACGAACACGTCTAAGAGGGGGGCAGTGTAGCATAATAATAACTACGCGCCTATGACTATGCAGCAAATTCCGAAGTGACTTTCCATTCTGGCAGAATTTTGGTTCAAACTGTCCTTCATTCGAGGTTCGTGTCGGGGACGAAGTCTCCACAGCTCATGTCAACGAAAGAGACGAATAATATTAGGGATAAAAGGGAATTATAACTGCAAGAATTATTTCTCTTGTTCCAGTGGTCGAAGAATTTGCTAGAAGTTTCTGGCTATCAGAAACTTCTGCTATATAAGGACAGATGGCGATAAAAAAAAAAGACAGTTGGTTTAGAACCGTGGCGAAGAGATTGGAAAAGTGATAATGGGCGAAGTTGTAATTTGGTGATAAATTGAAAGTTGAGAGTGAACAAGAAAAAGTAATTAGTTTGGATTTGTGAATTAAGTAATTGAAAGGAGATAAAGTGATTTAAGAGGAAAGAGACATTGTAAGAAAAGAATTTGCGAAGAATAGTATAGTGTGAACTTGAATTGTTCTATAGAGTAGAAAATAAAGAAATAATTTCACAGAATAATTGTTTTATCTACTCGAGCCGTAGCTCGCATTTTACAATATTTTGGAAAAAGTTAGCAGACTTTTCCATTCTCTCCGGATTACTAGAGATTACCCGGAAAATGTCATTACTGACGAAAAACCTACAATTTTACGCTTGGAATTGAAAAAGGTCCAAAAATACTTGCTTTTGAGATTACTTTCCAGCGAATGCAAATTTCCTTAGGCTTGAAAATATCTAGTAGTCCGCAGTAGTATTGCTTCTTTTGAATTGCTTATGAGTCGCACGTTTTGTGTTTTTCAATTTACAAAGACTGTTATTGGTACCATGGTGGGTGTGAGCCTACCTTTTTGCGCCCTTTGGGTACGCAACTAGCTAAGAGAGAACGAAATTTATCAGAAAATGTCACGAAATTGTCGGCCAAATTATTGTGCTGTAGCTCACTATACCAGCTAACAGCAATAAAATGTTCGTTAAGTGTATTTAAGTTATCTATATTAAACTTGAACTTAAAACTATCACGGTTAAAGTATGCCAACAAATTTTCAAATATGTAATTACTGATATTTATGCTAATTGCATTATGATGAATTGAATTTGCCAAAATTGGACTACAAGCATTAACAGTTACATTTAAGCTATCAGATACAGATACAAGATCAAGTAATCTTGTCATTCATTATCTCTGTTTCTATACGACAAGTTGCTAAAGCAATCAGAAACAGTAGAATGAGCAAAACCATTTAAAACCTTTTTTTCTAAACAAAAGATAGCGTATATCAATTGATGGAAAAGTTTCGAAGGAAAATACCAAATTCATGAACCAATGAATATTCGTACATTCCACCGATATACTTGTATTTAACGCTACCCCCGACGTCTAGTTGAACAAATTGAAAAGGGAAATCTGATATTCAACTGCTTAAAATCACCAGAGGGAAACATTTTTCAGAATTGGTTCGAGAGAAATTTGATTCGTTCGCTCTTATCTGCACTTTAAATACGAGTAACATTGCTATTATTGGATATTGCCTCAAGTCATCCGCCGGCCGGCAGATAGCTGATTTATCTTTAATGCGGATGCTGTCACGGTATTCATGCCAACGCCCAATAAAACTTCTTTAATGATTCGAAATATTATTTGAGTGACTAAATTGATTTAATGAAATCCACTGCCAATGGCTTTAGTTATAGCGAAGAGGTACATAGATAAAGCTAAATATGAAACCTTATACAAGTGCAAAATAAATAAGGTGAACTTACTCTATGAATTCTATTTATGGATTCACTTAATTGTTCTTTTACTTTTGTGTTTGGATTGAGTGTTTTCGACCTGGTTGTCATACTTTCTTTCGTTTTTTTTTTACCTTTAAAGCACATATGTAGATAGTGCCACTTCAACCCTATTCATTGTATACTCTACAAGTACTTGTAAGTGAACAGTATTTGATTGGCAGCAGCTGAATAAACATTTTTATGGGGCACCTACATCATCAAAAAAAGAATTTAATTAAAACCTGCATTCGATTTCGATTTAGAAAAATCTGGAACCGAATTTAAAATCTCATTTCCGGTCTAACAAATAATAATAAACTAGTCATTTGGCCCATAAACTATTTTGGTTTCTGGTGAACAGAGAGATGTTAATCAATTTCAATTTTCTGCTTTAATAAATACTTATTGTTGTGTGCCTCCACGATAAAGGATAAGATTTTGATTGTTCAAAGCATATTCTACGATATTTCGTTATACTTCAGTATGTACAACATCAACGGAGAAATATACTCGTACAAACTGTAGGAGTATTAAATGTATGAATTAAAAAGATGTACTTAACTAGACTCTGGCGAACCTATATAAACAAATTACATACAACCTACATGCTTATTTCATTATCGCGAAATCCGCAGGGATTTAAAATTCAAAATAACATGAACAAAAGGGTAAAAGGTCGGTGTAGGTTGTTGTTGTTTTAATAAAAGTTCTGAAATTAATTCTTTCACTTTTATAGCGGAAACACTCGTATACCTTACTTTTGGTTTTTCCTCTGTTTAATGATTTAATGAGCGTTAATAATTATGCGTGGTACTATAATTTTCATGCCTAACTTGGTGAAACAATAGGCGGAATGAAAGGTTAGCTACATAAATACTTACAGGTTGATTAAATGTGTATAAGGCTAACGTAAATGTAGTAACATATACTGGCTTTTCAAGTAGGTATCGAACTTTAATACTGAACTGGAATTTAAGGTTTCATATATTGCAAATGCGTAAAAATATTTATCCGTAAAGAAATCGCAGAGAACGCAATACCTACGTATGTACATACGTACGTCCAATTAATCACTATATGTCAATACGAACTTACGTAGGATCATAATGTCAACTTAAGTGATTTGAATCTCAAGGGAAAACAATGAAACCCATTGTCAGCGTCGGCTCTCTACACATTAATCGACTAAACAAAGAGATACAATGATGAGAAAAATAATCTTGAAGGAATAAGATAGACATCGATTAATTGATTGCCAATTCAAGATTACGTGCACATCAAGCTACTACAACTAGTGTTTGCATATTTCAAAGGAATTGGATATCTTTAACTACATATAAACCATGGAGTTTATAATTCAATTTGGCACGTGACGTGGGTAAAGGATTACAACATTTTCGAATAAATAAAAAAATGTTACAGGATCCGAATCGTCATTAGAAAACAGAAGAAGGTAAATTAGATTTGTACCTATTTTAGAATAAATTGCATTACAGAGTATCTACCAGTACCTTTTTGGAATTGATGTACTCATTCATGCACCTAGTTCCTTTTATGATGAATAATGTATGTTTGGTTAATGCTGGTATTTTATGTTACAAGTAGGTACAGTACACCCTAATCTTAACTTTCTAGCATTGCTAGACAACGGACCACAAATACGTCTTTCCATCTTAGAATGAACAACTAAATTTTTAGCGTTTCATGACGCATACGAGTACATCAAAAATTAATATCACAATGGAGAATCATGTTAGGTTAGGTTAACCTTAACACACAGATCAGTGATAGGTCCGTTGTGATACTACATGCATCATGAGAAATTTCTCCTGTCTTCTTAATCGAACCATTTGGAGCTTCTGATGAAGGAAGCGAAGGATGCTTCTGATATCTTTATTTGTAAGTTTACCTAATTCATTGAAATAGAAAGCTCCTAATTGAAGATTTATTTTATGGGAGAGCTGGATATGTACGAAAGAAGTGGAGAATAGTTTCCTTCTCCTCCTCATCCTTGCAGCTTCTACAGAAATCATTTGAATAAAGCCAAGCGTGCTTGACTATTAGACAGTATCCAGTCTGTTGAGAGAAATCAGAATCTTAGAGCGGTGTAGGTCCAGCTTGGGCCAGATCTGTTTTGTCGCTAGACACGTTGCAATAAAGAAAATAGCTTTGAATATTTGTGACATTTTATGTGCATGAGCGTTTTCAAAGGTATTTTCCCAGATGACTTAAAACAAGCCGAAGTAATACCATTATTTAAGAAAGGTGATAAAACGTCATTAAACAATTATAGGGCAATTTCTTTACTTTCGGTTTTTTCGAAGATCTTTGAAAAAGCTATAAAGAACAGAATGATTAAGTTTTTAGAAAAATCTAGTTTCTTTAGTGCGTGTCAATTTGGCTTTCGCACTGGTCTTTCTACTGAAGGAGCACTGTTAAATTTCTGCTCAAATATTTGTAGCGGTATTAATAACAACAACTTAACTGCAGCTCTCTTTTTGATATCACTAAGGCTTTTGATACCGTTGATCACCAAATACTTTCAGATAAGCTGTATAAATGTGGTTTTAGGAGTACTATGCATAGTTGGTTCTATTCTTACTTATCTGGCAGAGGGCAAAGGGTTAAAATCAATGGTCAACTTAGTTCCAATATGACTATCTCCATAGGAGTTCCTCAAGGTTCTGTGCTTGGACCTATTTTATTTTTGATTTTCATTAATTCACTCTTCTTACAAGAATATCGTAGCAAAGTAAATGCATTCGCTGATGATATGGCATGTGCTTTTCACAGCGACTCCGCTCTAAATCTTTCTGCTGATATAAATCATGATCTGGAAGTTTTAAGCCATTGGTTCCAAATTCATAAATTGGTAATTAGTGAAAAAACCAAAAATTATGTTTTTTAATGTGTGTGGCAACGTAGTGGACTATGGAGCATTCATTTTTCATTGTGCTAACTGCAACTGATACAAACACAGTAAAGTTATATGAGAGTTGCAAGATGACTCGCAGACATTTTTTTCAGTTACATACGTGCACCAATAAATGTTTTACAATTGAATATGTCAATTCATTTAAGTAACTTGGAGTTTTGCTTGACTGGAAAATGAGCTGGTCTGCTCATACCGATGCACTTAAGAAGTATCTTTTCGGGGCCACAAGGCAAATTTACTATTTAAAATCCTATTGCTCTCGGGATCTTCTTAAGGGTATTTATTATGGTTTAGTGCATTCGAAGCTTGAATATGGCATAGTCTCCTGGGGTGGTACTCATAACAACAAAATATACTAATTCTGATTTCTCAAAAACACATTATTCGCCTTATCTGTAATAAAAGTCGCTCAAATAATAGTCTAATACTTTTTAGGAGCCTTAAAGTTCTCCCTCTAAAACACTTGTATTGCTATAAAGTTATTAGAACTGAATCTATTTTCCTCAAAAAAGTAAAACAATGGCTTTTAAACATGAATTATAATGTTATTTATAAATTGTTGTCTGTAAGTGTAAGTGTATCTTGCTCTAATTACTACTACGTGTGTATATATATTTTTTTAATTTTTTATTTTGTATCTTTATTAAATGGTATTGTATTGCTATTTTATATATTGAATTAATGGATAATATTTATATATAGAACATTTGTCGTGACTCCATCTCATTATATTCCGTGTTTCTCGCTGCTTTCGCCTCTAGTTCCTTATGAGCTATAGGTTGCAGATACTTTATTATTTTATAATATATTACTAATGTTAGTTATTTTTAATTAAGCCTCAAAAATGTCATAAAATAATAGAGAAATATGAATACCCGTCCACGAATTCGTTCTTTCGATTGCATCCAACTTTAATTTTAGTTTGCATGTAGTAATCGGTACACCCAAGGTATGGTAGTTCCATATTTGGTACGTTTATAAGGCTTTACAGTTCCCTGCGATATTCCTATGCTCTAGCACCCAGCAAAGGTGAATATTAAACTACTTTGCCATCGCTATTAGAGACAATCGGCAATCTAGAGCTGTTACTGACTTTAGGGAACACGATACCAAGGACTTGATTGCTGCCTTACTATCGAAAAACATGCTTATATCTGTCGTTGATATGACGATTTTCTTTAGCCAGGATAAGACTTCCTTAATCGCCATTATTTCCTCCTGGAACACGCTACAATGATTTGAAAGACGAAAGGAGAGGCTAAGATCAAGACTATTAGAAAAAACACCTCCAGCTACCCTTTGGCCTTTGGTTTTTGAATCATCCAAGTAGAAGTGAATGGACTTATCTTCTACAAATACATCTTTATGCCAGAAAGACCTGGAAGGAATGATGAATTTAAAATTACTATCAAAATGTAACTTTGGTGTAGTCATGTTTTATGGGAGAATTCTGAAATTATTCAAAATGCAGGCGTGGGCAAATTATGCCCACGTATATTAATATGAGATTGTTTTAAAACGAATAGAAGCACTATCCGCCATTTGTCTGCAAAAAATGTCAAAGGGTGTCAGATGAAATCCAGTGCTGAGACGGAGTAGACCAGTGCTTCGCTTATACACAGACGAGCTAATTTTTGGACTTTGCTTAGTTTGCTGAGGTTTATAGTTATATATAAGGCAGTCCATCAGACAACCACCTCGTACGTGAGAATCGGTGTTATAATGTAGAGCTAATGTAGAGCTACGAGTATTCCCGATAGCTTTTCTGCAAGAAAAAAAAGCTATGTAGCTTTCCTGACTCATTCTTGTATATTGGGTTTCCAGGTAATTTTCTATTCAAAACCATTAAGAGATGAAGGGTCAATGAACGAAATTTTATATTTCCTAGAAGAGAGGATTAGATCAGTTTTGTGGGGGTTCACATAAAAAAAAATACCTAGCTGCCCATTTAATTAGCTTATTTAAGGCGTTTTGTGGTGTTTCCTCGTGACTTCTATAACAAAGTCGTCTGCATAAGTGATCACCGTGCATCCCTCAGCCTCTAGGATTAGCAACCAAATTCCAAAGAAGAGGGGGTAGGACACCCCCTACGGGGTGCCTCTTCTGACAGATCTTCTGGCCGATGTTGATAATGCGACTAGTGAGCAGTAGATTCATCAACCTTCAGGTCTGCAAGCGCATCTATGATCGCTGATGTGTTGACGTTGTTAAAAGCGCCTTTTATGTCTAAGATAGCTGCCATTGTATACTCCTTATGATACATGGAGTACTCCCAGTGGCTCTGATTTGTCTTTGCAATATGCATGCTGAGCCGCAGACATAGATTGGATCTCAATGCTACCGCGTAAATAAATATCTATCAGGCGTTCTAAAGTTTTTAGAAGAAATGATGGTAGGCTTATAGGTCTGAGGTTCTTTGGACTACCAGCTTTGGGTATGAAAACGACTTTGAATTTTCTCCATAATAGTTGAATATAGACCAGATCAAGAAAACTCTATATAACGATTTCTAGCACTGGCAAAATGATGTCAGATGTCTGTTGTATTATAATTTGACAGGCAAATATACTATACGGTCCCTCGGATTTATATGGTTTGAAACCCTGTAGCGCCCAAAGGAGTTTGTCCTGTATAATCAGGCTTAGAAAGTTGGTTATTAGTATATTGGAGCTACTAAAGTTTATGTTACTAATAACAGCTACTTGGATAAAATGCATCAAGTATAATAACAAATCTAACGAGTCATTGCTGGTAATCGTCTAGGTGCCATCTGTTTTTTTTTAAATAGGTAAGCATCGCCCTAAAGCCTCAGAGAATTCTTCTATTTTGTCAGAAAAGAGTCTCCAAGATTTACGTTTTGCTTTTCTCAATTCTTTCTTGTATATTTTTAGGGATTTTCTGTATGAGTTCCAGTCGATCGTATCTCTCGTGCTTTAGCATTGTTTTCAACAATTATTCTTGAACGGTCCCAAATCTGCAGCCCACCAGTCTGAATTTTCCTTACCTTTATTGAGGGACGAGATAAAACCCATAACCCCACAATCAATATCCTGAGTGTTGTAGTGACACTTATGAAGATCAGAGGTAACTAATTTCTTTAAAGTTTCGGATTTACGATGATTTCTAAAAGATATTGAGCTAAGAGGTTCCTCATCAAGACTAAACTGAAGGTAGTGGAGTCAGAAAATTAGTGTTCCTGTTACCTTCCAATTTTTAATCATTTGATAGATGTTGTCGGTAACAGGGGTGATATCTAAGACTTCTTGACGGTTTCTGGTTATGAATGTGGGTTCATTCTCTATGTTGCACAAAATGAGGTTTGTTTTTTTTAGAATGAAAAAGAAGCTAATCTCTTTAGTTCTTATCAGAACTGCCCTATGTCTTATGGTGAGCATTAACATCACAGCCCACTATGAGTCCAGTTTTGAGCCTCCCCGCTTTTTCGCTCAATCTTTTTAAGTTATCCCCAGGAAGAGAGTCCACGTGGTCATGGGCGAGATATACCGATGCAATGTAGAAGGAGCCTCCAGCGGTTTCCAATTTTACTGCGGTTATATGTCGATCGCTGTAATTAGGGAGTAAAGTTACTTTTAAGCTACTCTTTACCAGTATGCATGATCTATGTTTACCTTTTTCCAGAGCATACAGGGAGTCCTGAGTCCACACACCAAGTTGCCAACGACCCAAGGTTCCTGGATCAGGACGATGTCTTCTCTATCCTTGGAGAGACGGAGAACTATGCTGCAGTATCATCGTTACAGTCAGGCAGAGAAACCGCCACCACCGTAGTGTTCATGCACTTCGAGTCCGGGGACAAAGTCAGAAGCTCGTCTTCAGTCAAAACTGCAATATGTGTGAAAATATTTTTGATAATGGTTTGTTGATAGTCGACAAGCAGAACTTCGGTAGAATTTACCAAAAAGTCCCTGCTAAGTTGATATAGGTAATTATAGATATGAGAAATTCAATTTGAAGTAAAAATGTTAAAAAAATGGAGTGTATTTTTAAAATTCCTCGACCACTCTTGAGTCATTCCTAATTAAACCAAAGATTTTGCAGAAGAATCATTCAAATTATTTTTGCACAAAAAATAAAAAAATTGCAAAAGTCCTCCTATTCGAGTGACACCAAAATCAAAACGGATCAAGTCCTAATTCATTAATTCATTTTGCCAAATTTAATATTCAATAAAACGGTGTAGTTCCACAAGTTACATTGAACGAAAAAAACATGGCGAAATTACACAAAAAATAGGGCCCTGATCTGTGTGCCGCATATTGTGTGACCGACACACCTGAATTTTTCATTCGGCTTCGCCTTTAAACTACGAGTATACCTTACTGCCTGCCAGGGATCGGGACACCGGAGAGCATTTTTAATGGAATCATTAAGGTTATTTACTTTGGATGGATTCAAGTCGCCTCGTATGACAGGCACACCTTACGTCATGACCATTTTTGATCCCAACCTGATGGTGAACGCCAGTATGATAAAGCAGAAGGCTTAAAAAATGCAGTAAAAAGAGCGAACCTCAGGACTTCATATCAAATCTTATTTTTGAAGTGATGCACGGTAATGGTGTAAATAATAAATGTTGCATTAAAATTGTGTTTAATTTTGACTTTAAATAATGGGTTTACGCTAGTTTTACAAAGTGGTGAGTGTTACCACTTTATTTTGTACAGTAATTGCTTCTAGCTACAAAATTACATACATATGTTTCATAATTGTAAACCAAATATTTAAGGAGAAATTTCAAGAAATATGGTGACGCTATTTTGATGGTAATGACTGTATTGTGATGGTATTAAATGGTTTTCTTTTCCCATAGAGTACATTAATTTTGATTCGTAGTTTTTAACATAGAGAAATAATGAATATAGCGTATAGAGTATATTTATAAATGATGAGTACCAACAGCCGAATCGATTGAGCCATGACCGTTTGTATGTCACCAGTGGTTGGGCCTTAAATTGTAAGCTAAGAAAATCAAACTTGGTACATTAACTTTTTGGAACCCGGTGCGGTTGTAAACAAATTTAAAGACTGCTCACAAACACGCCTACTTTACTAATATAGCGAATTTAATAATGCGGATTTTTGAAATATTTCTTGAAAGTAAAAGAAAAAGAAAATATTTAATAAAATATATCCTCGGAAATTCAAACATACCTAGTATGTGTAGAGCACCATGCCATGCTTACATCTTTGAAATTTTCTTCGCTCGAAATCGGTGTGACCGATCAACTCTCACTTCTAAAGGATCCTGACCCGAATCCGCATAAAGCTTTTCGTTCGACAAACGATTCGGTCAGAAAAGCCTTAAGATAGTCATTAGTTGACCTACATATACAGACTCTACACTGGACAGTCGTAGGTTAGCTTTTGTGCTGAAAACATAGCTTTTCAAGATTTTTAACAGCTGCTCACATTCAATTAGATTCCCAGACGAAACTTCGTAAACAAAGGAGTTGTCAACTTCCTCGACCTGCTGTCCGGCGATACTTATTTGAGAAGTGGAATTTGAAATGCTGAGTGCATTTCCATTAGTCTTTGCGATATAGATGTATTAGGTAAGACTTATTGCCTTAATTTTGCTCGTAAGCACGTCACTAATATGGCCCAAGGATAACAGTGGGGACAGTATGAAACCTTATCGAACCCAACTTCGAAATTCATAGACTTCTGACACCTAACACCTTCGTAAGTAGCCTTTATAATACCAATAAATTCATCGAGGATACCTCTACAGCACCAGGCGTATCACAAAATCCCGGTTCAAGCTGTCGAAAGCCTTCTGGAAGTATATAAAAATCAGATGAAGCAGAGACCTATACTCGACGCCCAAGAGTTGGAGAGAGTTGAAAAGCGCGTTCCAGCAATACGAACAAGATTTCAAGCAGGTATTATGGACGCCCTATGCCATGGACAGGACGTAAGCAAGTATGCTTACCTCTTTTGGTCTAGGTAAAAACATGATGTACTCGTACTCGTATATGGTATATAGTATATACTTTGGGCATTCTTTCATTCTAACTCATAGCATTATAGTAACAAACAATATCGCGAAGGATGTAGGTATACAGAGATGCACGCAATTTCTATAAGTGTGACTACTGTTTGAAAAGTTCGTTAAAGTTTTGCCGAAAACATAGTCATTATACTAATTATCAATTTTTCTTCCTAGTTCATAATTTGTGTATTTTTAAGGAATCACTTTTTTATTGGTTTCCTTTCTTTTCTCGTAAAATCAATCACTAATGACTGATTCAAATGGCTTTATCCTTTTCAGTGTTCTTGTTAGATTATTATTGTTGTGCTTGTGGCTCAGATACTTGTACGTTATCATGGTTACGAAGCCAGTATTCATGTGTTCGCGCAACCTTTTTGACTTCGTCTTCTATTGTTTCAATTTCCTGATCTCTATGCAGATCTGTGTTACGTACGTACCAAGGCGCATTAACAATATTACACTGGAAACATTGGACACTTTGCATGTTTGTTTAACTTGTAGACTTGGATCTCGTAAATCCAAACTGGTTGTAAAACAGTATTTATTCTGTATTGAGATACGGTATTTTCTACCTCGTGTTTTTCTTTACATGGGCTTTCCAGCGCAGTTTTGCGTCGAGTGTCCCACTCAAATATTTAGCTGTTTCCGAAAACCATATTTTTATTAATGTGCATATACAGGTATATGATAAACCTTTTTATTTATAAAATTGACATGTACTGATTTCATTTCGTTAAGTTCTATTCGCCATTTTCTTGTCCATTAGGCTGTGCTGTTTACTGTCCTCTGTAGTTTACCTGTTGCGATGGTTTTACCTAAAACAAGTACTGCGGTCTTATCTGCAAAAGTTGCAACACTAGTTTCTTCGTTTTGTGGTAGACCATTGGTGTACAGTAAGAATAAAATATGTCCTAGTGCACTGCCTTGAGGTACACCAAATTGTAATTCTTTTAATGCTGAATACTCATCATCTTGTTTTATTCTAAATTTCATCTGCAAAATATAAGATTCTAGGATTTCTGAGTATTGCTTTGGGAAATGCAATTTGTGTATTACCCACTTATATTATACTTTATTGAAGGCCTGCGCTACACCAAGGAAAATAGTGGAGTAAATTATTTTCTCTTCAAAAGTTTGTTCTATTTTATCTGTTATTCTATGTGGTGATTTGGTTTTAAATATTTTTCTTACACTACATCAAAAAATTGCACATACAGCAGTTAAAATTGGAAGTATTTTCTTAATACTTCATGATTTGTAACAAAGTGCTTATACTTTTCTATTAATTCTGATTTGCTATTAATTGATTACACCAAAAAATTGCACATTTTTTTTCTCGTAAATTTGAATAATTATCATAATTAAACATGCCATGAACCGAATACGTTCAAGCAAAAAAAAAAAAAAAATTAAAAAAATCGTTTCTATACCATCGTTAAATTAAAGGTGAAAACTTAAGGAATTTGCATACATATACATAAAGCCTAGATCAAAAGTATTAAGCACCCCCAAAAAAATTGTTTTCTTAAAAGTTAAGTGGTGCATTGACCGTAGCTGATCAATCAGATTAAGGTCTGGGGTGGACCAATCTGGCATTTTTTGAACTGTGATAGGCAGCTTTGTCTTATAGACGGTAGTGTTCCAGGAAAAAAAAAAAAAAAAAAAACAACATCTGGATGTTCTACAGGAGCCAAGCAACTGGCAGCTGGCTTCAAGCCCGGAACGCAGGCTCTTCGAAATAATGAAGACAACCTAGTCAACGAAACACAGGGAATAGTGGATGTCTTTAAGCAGCATGTAGAAGAAAAGCTGAAGAATAACAAGGCCGCCGGCTCTGATGCACTGCCTGCAGAGCTTGTCAAATACGGTGGTAATGTTTTAGTAGGGTGCATGCACCAACTCATCAACAAAGTATGAAAGGATGAAAGCATGCCCGATGACTGGACAATCACCTCTATATGCCCCATGCTCAAAAAATGCGATCCTACATCCTCCAAGAATAACAAAAACATATCCCAGCTAAATGTCGCGTAAAAGATCCTAGCCAACGTGACATGTGAACGTGTCAAGCTTTTTGCAACACACTCATCGGCACGTACCACTGTGGCTTCCGACAGATCGGCGATAAGCCAGATTTTCACATTAAAACAAATTTCAAGTCGAGACTCATCTCATCTTTTCATCGACTTCAAAGCCGCATATGTTAGCATCCATGGTCATGAGCTCTGCATGGCGATGGCCGAATTCGGGATCCCGCCCGAACTAATCCAGCTGTGTCGCCTTACGCTGGAAAACACGCGATGTAATGTACAGTTTGGAAATAGTCTTTCTGAACTTTTCCAAACGAGTACCGGATTTCGGCAAGCAGATGCGATATAATGTGATTTCTTCAATCTAGTCCTGAAACAGATAGTGCGCAGGGCAGGCGTCAACACGGAAGGCGCTATCTTCAACAAATCCATCCAGCTGCTGAGATACGCAGACGACATCGACATCATCGGTCGCTCCCAGCGTTCAGTCATAGAGGCTTTTACGGCAATTGAAGAGCAGACGAAAAGAGCTGGACCTGAAGTAAACGGTGACAAAACCAAGTATATGTTATCAACAAACAAAGCAACATCTGTCCATCGCCTAGGACAAAACGTCACTGTTGACAACAGTAACTTCGAAGTGGTTAAGGAGTTTATCTACCTCGGAGTAAACATCAACTCCACGAACGACAACTTAGTGGGGTTTCGACGAAGACCAACCCAAGGAAACCGCTGCTACTTCGATTTGGCGAAACAACTGAGTTCAAAACTCCTAACTCGGAAGATGAAATGAGTGCTCTACTAAACTTTGATCCTGCCAATCTTACTCTATGATGCCGAGTGCTGGACGATAAACAGGAAAACAGAGCAGATTTTGAATTCTTCTTCCAATATTCGGTGCCATATGCGAGAAGGGCGAATGGAGAAGAAGATACAACCGCAAACTCTATGAGCTGTATCAAGATGTGGATGTAGTCCAAAAAGCCAAAATATTCCGACTACACTGACTCGGCCACATCGAACGAATGGACAATAATGCTCCAGCTAAGAGGATATTCGAATCCAAGCCCCCAGGTTCGAGAAGACAAGGAACCCCCGTTTTAAGAACCAATCTATTGTAGATGCCAAAGCGCGTGGTCTGAAAAAACAGGAAGCAGCGTGCCCAGGATCAAAGAGGATGGAAGGCTGCCGTGTCTTAGGGAGGGACCCTTCATGGGTTGGGAGCCCGTTAAGTAAGTAGTAGTGTTCCAGATCCAAATATACGTTGGTAAGAAGTTTCCAGCGCATCTATCAAGACCGAAATTTAGCTGTTACTGTACATTCTACCATTACATATGAATAGTTCTACAAATCCGTTCGCCTCCATTCAGCCCCAAACCATCACATTTCCACCATCATGCTCATCACTGTGGCCATCATGCAATCTGAGTGATACACTTTGCCAGTCCTCCTTCTTACGAATGTGGCTCCAGGAGTTTCGAAAACCTAAAAAAAGGTTGACGTAAAAATGGTTTTATCATAATTTAAAATGTTCTATTTGCAGAGCTGGCTCTGGGATATATTATGATATGTATTGTACATATACATATAACTTACCTCAGAGTTTAATTCGTCTGTTCAAACGATTATGCTACAATCCTCTGGTGTGACATTTTTATGTTCCCGCACCCATTACAGTCGCTGTTTTTATTACGCTCGGAGAACCAGGCCTTTTTTTTACTAACTTTTCAACCATTCTTCTTACAGTTCTCGCAGAAATTGAAGGGCCTTATGATCAGCGAGATTGACCAGTTAATACAGACAATGTTAAACAACAGTTTTTTTTTTACAGATTCTCGAACAAGTCGTTTCGTTTTCTCAGAAACCAATATTTTTCTGCAATGCTGCATTTGTTTCAGTTGCTGTCGGTTTCTATGAAAAATTTCAATATATCTTTAACAGTACAACACAAGTAATTAATTTATTTTACTATTTCTCCTTGCGAGACTCCTTGGGGATGTAAGAGGACAATTTCCGCCCTTTTCGCTTCGGAAAGTTCTTTTGTTTTGGGTAAAACAAAACTGATTTCAATAATTTACGTTTACTATCACACACTCAACCCTTTTCAAAACACTACCTGCGTGAATATATTTGAAAAATATTTTTTTTTTTCATTCATAGTCTCCTAAAAAAAGAAATGTCAGGGTTTCTAATACATACTTTTGGCGAAGACTGTACATATGAAAATGTGTTGAATAGCATAGGCCCCTCACCTCTATCATCGAAAGTATTAATGCAGCAGTTCTCTTCTTTCTTTAAAAAAAAAAAAAAAAAAACATTGAAAGACGTATTAACACCGTATCTTGTCCGAGTCCATCCGATTTCGATAGTCTTCAGGTGAACGCGTCGGTACGTCCGACACAAAACCTGCTAAGGGGTTCTTGAATCAAGCATGTAAAACGGACTAATTTTTATATGGTACTACTTCAGTCTAAGCTTACAATCAAAATTTCATCAAAATCTGTTCAGAAGTTCATGAAATGAGCGGCTAACAGAGATGATTTAAAGTTTTGTTAAATCCCTCCCCTACACACTTCTTAAATGATTACTATTCCTTAATCGTAGATTCTGACCTAGCCAGTCAAAATAATAAGATGGAACATAGGCACAAATGTCGGGATTGCCTTCCTGACGACTACCGAAAAAATCATGTTACAATTCGGTCAATTTGGAAAATTAGTCGACCATGTTGATGTGTTTTTTGTTTTTTAACCTTCGGTGCTTCTCAGAGGTACATTAAAAGTTCCATGAGAATAACCCAAGGATAAAATAACCCCAGAAATAATAGGAAATGCTGCTGTTTAAGACTTTAGCGTCATAATGAATGGTGTTTGTTATTATCCATTTTAGACGGGAAATAAAAGTGGATTCCCACTTCCGACGGCATAAAAAATGAAATTGTAGCCCCTTCCAAAAGACATAATTTCCTAAGAACTGTAAAATACCGTAATCGTAAAGTACATATGTATAAGTACATACTCGTACCTACCACTACCATCGCACGCCAGTCGTTTTAATTTTGCCAAATACCGTAAAGATAGAAATACACTACACATAAAGTAGACTCCAATTTGCAGAAGAATACCTAGATTTGGATATAGACAACGATCAAATAAGCTATGAAATTGCAGGACAAACAGAATTCATTTACCAGAGAGATGCCGTAAAAAACAAGATTATCCGAGGGAATTACATCCGCTGCAACTTGTGTCAGAATATGGCAACATTTTCCTCTATTTGCCATCATAAGAGCCAAAATTGTATGTTATTTTCTTTCAAGAAGAAACTTTTATACGAAATAACAGATGTTGGCTACTGAGGAAAACTTTATATGTATGTATCTCTCCTTCATTGCTTCCAATTAACACTAACCATTTGAACTATGGCATGAGGCATGCATGTCACGGTGTTGAGTTGACTAGAAGTTGTTACTTTTATTTATTTATTTTGTTTGTGGACTGAAATACACAGGTGTATTAAATATAACTACCAAGCTTGGAATTTGTAGTGAGTTTAGGTGAGTGAACTTACTCTTTGTCTTTTTATTATAAGCTCTACTTAATTTCTGTTTTCAGCTTACACTTATGGAAAAAGGAAAGAACACAAAAAAGGAATTTCTTCTGAAATGAAAATTGCAATTTTAGATCGCTTAGAGAAAGGATAAGGATCAACAGTGATAGGTAAACATTTTAGTTTGGGTGAGTCCACTATAAGAGCAATTAAAAAGAATGGAGATGCAATAACAAAATCTGTAATTTATGGCAAAAAACTAAATGACAAATTATCGCGATATTCAAGAGATGACTTATTAGACAAAATGGAACGAGCGCTGGATTGAAGAATTATCTAAAAAAAAAAAACTCCCTTAAGCGGTTATTTAACATAACAATAAGCTCTTCAGTTTTATGAAGGAATGAAAGAATCAGAGCCATCTACTTCAGCTTCTAGAAATGATAGGGAATTTTCAGCTATCAAGGGATGGTTAACCGGGTTTTTGAAAAGGAATGCATTGCATAACGTGAAAATCATGGGTCAGCATATGAAGAAGCTGCCAAACATTTTCCAGAAAAGTTAGCCAAAATTATTGAAGATGGTGGATATTGCCCACACCAAGTATTTAATGCTAATGAAACAGGACTGTTTTGGAAAAATATGTCTAGTCGAACTTACATAGTAGTAATATTTTTACTTTGTTGCAATGCGTTAGTAGATCGGATGATGAAACCTCTTATTGTAAATCGATCTCTAAACCTACGTACTCTGAAAGGCAAAGATAAAAATCAACTGCCGGTACAGTGGACGGCTAATGCAAAGGCTTGGGTTACAGCTTCAATATTTACTGGGTGGTTTATTAATTGTTTTGTACCAGAAGCGAAAATCTATATGAAGCAAAAAGGTCTTGACTTCAAAATTTTACACCAGGTCATCCATATTTAGAGCATCCAAATGTAAAGGTAATATTTTTTCCACCCAATACGACGAGCATTATTCAGCCATTGGATCAAGGCATAATTGCAACATTTAAGAAATATCACATTAAATGCACTTTTCAGTCTATATTGAATCAATTAGAAAATGAATCAATAGCAGGAACTGATGCTTAGAAAAGATTTTATATGTATCTTTGAATTCATAAATCATGTAGCTATTGACACACCGACATTATCAAATGAAATCATTACTTTGGCACATAATATTGGTGGAGAAAATTTTGATTTCCTTAACCAGAATGATATCGAAGAATTGCTTACAGATAATGTTTTAATTGACAATGATATTATTGCAATAAGTTAAGACGCAGTACAAGATTCGGAAAAAAGATAATGATACAGAAGTAGTAGAACCTATTCGCTTTACTACAAAAATGATTTAAGAAGGTTCTTAAATTTGTAATCAATTGGAAAAAAAATGTCTTGTTAGTGATACGAATTCTGAACGAGCTTTTAAATTTCAATAAGAGCTATATAATTGTATGTCTGGGTATAGTGAGCTTCATAAACAATTAATAAAATCACCATCTCCAAAATTAATCCTGGATTATACTGTCCCTAAGAAACCATTAACAAAGAACGATCCAGAAGCTGTCAAAAATACTGTTGTTTGCGTTTCCTTTAGTGAAGAATCTGATTTCACACCAGTTCATAAATGACCCCACAAGTAGCGACGATGATTAAAAGTAATAAAGTATGTTAAATAAATAACTCAAATGTTTTGAACAAAATTAAGAAATTAAAAAATAAAGTAAAAAAGATTTGTTTTGTTAATTCCTTATTTCTTGATCTTGTTTATGCTCATTTTAAAGTAAATTCACTTTATTGCTTTGATTTTATGCAGTTTTTGAGAATCATGGAAGGTATCCCTGGTTTTTCAAAAAAAGTTAAATCTTTTTTGTGCAATTTTTTTTTGAATGCGGTTTTCTGCGGAACTTATCTTCCGCATAAAAAGAGATCCTACTGTACATGTTTTACTGTATGCATAGTGAGCCCTAATCCTTGGTTCGTTGATTGTGTCTTTTCAGAAAATACATGCTTATATAGATCATTACTTGTCCGAATTTCATGAAACAGAGTCCTTGATTGAAGAACATTTTTTAAGTAAAGTACTTCTGTTGTAAGGGAGAGCAGAGTCGGAAGTTCTGATTAAAAAAAAAAAAAAAACAAAGAACTACCTTCAAAATTAAATCTAACCTCTGGGATTTTTGCATATTCATTCAAGATTAAGGTTATGATGTACATTTTTACTAATTTATTTACAGTTTTTTTTGCACAAAAATATATTTTTGGGGAAAGTACGGAACAACTTATCCCATTTAGTTGGTTGGATGTTCCATCGTTGAGGCAGGTTGTTCCGACGCATTTCATTACCTGTGAACAAAGTAATCCAAGTTTTTTAAAGGTAAAGATTAGTCTTATGTATGTGTGTATCATTTGTTTAATCAAGTTATAAGACCAGGTTTATTAAAAAGAACAATAAACTTTTTTCAGTTGTTAATTAAAATAAAAAAATATAAACTGTAGAAACAAAACAAACAAATTTAACTTATTTAGCCTCATGGAATTGGTTGACGACTTGCAGTTGAGACAGATATAGACACCACACCAAACTGTTACAAACAGTTTAAATGTGTCAAATTTTTGAACATATTGCATTCAATCCACTTTTCGGTTGGTAACGAATTTAAATATGAATCGCAGTAAATAATGCAAAAATATTCCAATCTATCTTACTCATTTTCACTTTCATTATCCTCTTGAAGGATTTGCCACTTAAATTTGATGAATTTTCTTCATGGAAGGAAATCTCTGAACACCCATAGAAGTAATGAATTTCGACCGATAAATACTCTACGAACGTGTGAGAAAATAATTGAAACTGTGGTAAAAGAGCAGCTGATGAGTTACATGGAAAGTAATAATATTTTCTTGGAATACCAATCGGGTTTTAGGAAAAATTATTCATGTGAAGCGGCTGTAAATGGAAGGATGGTGGAAATAAGAAAAAAAACTATTTCTGGATTTTAAGAGAGAATTGGAAACAATTGATCGGGAAATACTACACAAAAAAATGTATACGTATGGTATTCGTTAGAGAGAACTACGTGGTTTATGTCATTTCTGACAAACGGAGTTTAACGGACGAAAGTCAATAACAGTGTATCAAATTTTGTCGAGGTGAGCTGGGTGTGCCACAAGGTTCAATTCTAGGCGCGTTGTTATTTATTATACACATCAATGTTATGCCAAAGGTTATAAAGAAATGTAAGATTGTTCTGTGCGCGGGTGACACATTGGTTTACGCTGAAGAATGCAATAGTAAGCAAGCGGACGATATTTGTAAACCAACAACGTGGTTAATAATGAATAAGTTAAAGTTAAATGAACAGAAAACTAAACTAATGGAAATAAATTTCAATAGGGAACCGTCAGTCGGGCGTATAACTATATTCTCGACACGGGCAAAGTGTCATCTAGTTTTAGGAGGAACAATCTTTTTCCCTTATTTAAAAATGAAGACGCTAGCGATCCATGTAACCTCGTGATGAAAATATTTACTGGAATAATCCTGGAACGGCTGACTGAGTGGGTTCTGGAGGACTTGCTTAGTGAATGCAAGGTAGGTTTTGGAAAAGCCAATCGACAGTAGACAATATACACACATCATGCCTTCAATCATTCATTTTTAAGTAAATGTTGAAATGAAAGCATGTGCGGTTCCTTGTAAGATTTGAATTTAAATCTGTTTTTTTAAAAATACATAAAAGACGATTGCTACATAGCTGTGGAACTAGCGCTGGCGTTGAAGAAGAAAAGAAAAAAGGTTCGGAAGAAACGGGTGTGGATGAAAGAATGGCTGAAAAGACGAAACGAGTTTTCACACGAAAATCTTCTGAATGAGCTGAAATTAAGTTCGCCGAATGATTTTAAAAATTTCCTCCACGTGAACGAGGATGCATATGATTAACTTCTTGAAATGATTACACCCAAAATTATAAAAAAAAAAGACACCCAATGCGAGATGCTATACATGTCAGTCAACGTCTTTTAATAACTCTTCGTTTTCTAGCTACGGGTAATACGTTTGCGGACATAAAATTCATCAGTGCTATATGTGAACATTCTATTGGTCGTATTGTCAACGAAACGTGCGAAGCATTTGTTGAGGCCCAAAATGATCAAATAAAAGTCTCATTTTTTAAAATACGGTTGTTGTATTCTTTTGCTTTTACGTTCCACAACGCTGGTAGAGAACGATAAACTTCTATAACTTCCAAAATAAAATGTTTCTCCTCCATCTTGTAAAAAATAAAACCATTAAAAAAACCTTCCGCTACCTGCTTACTATGTATGTTGCCTCGTCGCTGTCCACGCAAAAAGGAGCATATGCTTGATCAAGCAGGCAATCACCAATATACACTATGTCGATCGTGTCTACCCGATTGAGCAAAAATCAAAAGATTTTGAATTGATGAAAAAGTGCTTTTCTATAAGTTAAGCAATCTTGGATTGTCAACAAAAGTGCTCAATGTTATCGAAAGTCTGTACAAGGAAAATATGGCTACGGTATAAGGACGGAAACAATGATTGAAACTGGTTCGAGTTTCATATGGGTGTTAAACAGGGTTGTCTCATGAGTCCTCTTCTTTTCGCGCTATTTATTATTGACCAACATCCCTACCTGGAGGAATCGAGTTTGCTGGGATCTCTCTCTGATACGTTGACGACATCGTCATCCTATCGGAAACTCCAACGATGATGCAAATGATGGTCAACAAGCTAGAAATATATTGCAACCTAAAAGTGAATGCAATCAAGTCCAAAATAATGGTATTCCGAAACGGAACCAGTTGCTATGCTAGGAATGACAAATTGTTTTACAAAAACGAAGAACTTGTGAAAGTGAAGTACGAAAGGAGTCATTTTAACACCTCGAGTGGATTTAAAAAAAATAACACTTTCAAAAAAAACTCAGTATCCTTCTCAACTCAAATATCCTTCCGTTGGAATACAAAGCCTATGAAGCAGTAGTTAAGTCTATGAAGCAGTGGTTAGGTCCATCATGTGCTACGGCGCCCAAATATGGGATATCTTCCAGTTTGAAGAAGTTGAAAAACTACGAAGATACTTTATCAAAAAAATCTTCAAGTTACCGGAGAAGACGCCAACGTATATGATTCACCTGGAAACTAGACTGCCCCCTGTATATCTTGATAATAAAACTGAACTTCCACCACATTTTGAAAGCAATGTCACTCTGGTGTCAGAGGGTTCCAAATTTAGTTGCAATGCACTTAATGCCCCGTGGTCAGCAAATTTTTCCTAGAATGGTCCTGCGACATTCATGATAACCAGCTAATAGAATACAATGCTATATCACGGAGAGGGGCATCACAGGAACTGTTGGTAAATATCGAGCTATCTACCCGTGCTGCATTTAAAATAAAAGGGTGGCCGTGGTGTAGTGGTAACATCATCGCTTGTCACACTTTTGATTCACGGTTCGAATCCTGATGTCAAGAATCATCTATTTATTTCGCATGAAATAAATAAAAAAGTCGATCACTTGCTTAAGCTAAGTCACCTTTACTGTAAAGGCATAACACTGGCAGTAGGGTGGTCATATGGCTAAAAATGCAACTTGATCGTGATGATGACATCAGGAGGACGGAAAAAAAAAACTGTGAATCATAAGCAACGACAACAATAGCGAAAAAACTAACTTCACTGGAACTTAATACCAGCTGAGTTTCAAACCAACTACACCTTTCTCTCTGTCTCTTCCCCTTTCCGCAAAACGCACGTGTTCTAAAAATTAGTATAAGGGTATTCATATCCCCTGTAACACATGCAAATTATAAAAAAAAAAAAAAAAAAAGCCCAAGTTAGTCAAACCAGACTGATGTATCGAACTCTTCAACATGACCTAGGGTAACTGAATTACTTCCAAGATCAAAATAGTGTGGAGGTTATTTCAACAATATTCTAGGCTAGAGGCGAACTCCTATATTTGAATTATGTACATGCCATACAGAAATTTGTAGAAAAATTAGAGAAAATAACTGAAATGACAGAGTTAAATTAGTTGTGCTCTTTTGAATTCTATTTTAAAATTTTGTAAGACTCTCTTTTCCGGCTGACGACAAACGTCAATCCTTAATTCGTGATTCAATAATACAGTCACTTCTACTACTACTACTAAGTGGAAAAATAAATACTGGAGGTATTGTGTTTCCGACTATACTAGTTGAAAGCTCGACGGTAACCAAGGTACTGCGTTCAACAGAGGCTATAGTCCCCACCTGTATGGTGCCTTTTGAAGCTACGATTTCCTTTGGCATCACACAGTCTAATCCAAATACCAAACTCATGAGGGTGGCAAATTATATTTGAGGAGAGCATCACCAAGGTTTGTGAAAAACTCATTTACGTTGTGCCTGTTATTAGATATATTAAAAGAACATAATTCTACTGGGGTAAGTTGTTCCCCCATACCCTATATTTCATTTCATACCAAAGGCTTAAAACTTTAAACCCAATTTAAAACATACTAAATAATGATTCTCAATGTTTTCACACGATTTTATACATATATCATACAATCATGCATATCGATATTAGGCTTGCATCCTCCCGTTACACATCTACTGCAGTGACGTCACAAGACTAACTAAAACAGATGCCGTAAAAGCGCTATTTCAAGAGTCTGCGGCTCATACGTATCCGTATCTCATTTGTTTTTTGAGCTATATCTATCGGAACAACCTGCCCTGGGAAATTTCAACCCCGTCTTCCCCTACATTAAAAGTAACTGAGTTACTGTTAGAAGCGTTGCATAGCAATGTATTTCTGAAAAAGAATAACATAAATAATCTGAACAGCATTATTTTCAAAGAGCAGAACATTTTATTCGCATGATATCCCAAACTAACTCCATCGTTCCAGAAAATTGAAAGTATCCTTCAGTGAAGTAGTTATGGGGGATGCTCGATGAATGTTTCGGCTGACTTCAACTTATGTAGGTGTATAAATTTATTTTCACAATAAAATTAAGTGCATCAAATTGTGTTATATTATATTTCCTTCAGGTTATACGAGTAGCACAGGATTTCCCACGGCAGTTACCATCTTACACAAGCTGGTTACAAACATTTTGTTATTTTTTTTTTTTCGACTGAATTACATGCCCTGGAAAAAATACGCAAAAGTCTATTTATCTACGTAAATAGATTTTAATATACGGATACATGTGGCAAATTTTATTTGGAAAAGCATTGGAACAAGTTGAACTTGGTACACTTTTATATCTGACTCCTTCTCAGGGCTAAATAGTTACAGGATTTTTGTACAAGAAAACTTGGCCCGTATTTTACATTAACAGTTTTCGTTAAATTTTATCAACTACTCCAAAAGGAATGAAATAATATTTGAAATTGAATACCTAGCACCAGAATCACACGGTTCTTCTGTTCTACCATTTCGTTAAGAGATGGCTTAATTGATTGAACATTCTTCCGAAATAAAATTGTAGATTTGCGAATCTCTAAATATTGACTTGATTGTTTATTACCTCTCTAGCATTCATCGATTGATAGAAAAACTTTTATTTGACATTCGTTGATGACCAACTTAAAATACAACTTTGCCTAAAGAAAAATCACCCAAAATCCGAAAATGAACAAGCGCTCAACAGTATTGAGCTGAACCGTATTGGATCCTGTTGGAAACGGACCACCGTGTTTCGTACCACGTGCTGCAGCATGCTTGGCTGGATGTAGTGTAAATTTAATTCGTTTGTGAACGCAAAAGTTCAGCTCTGAACACGCCTCAGCGAGGCCCCAGCAGAATACGAGTATTAAGTACCACCGGAAATATTGGGAGGTGGAACGAAGCTTACGTGAAAGTCCAAAAATCTCAGTGCGAAAAAGAGCGGCTGTTTCGGGACTCCCAAAAAATATCATTCATGAAATTCTACAGAAAGACTTCAAATTTCACCCTTTTAAGATTCAATTGGTATAAGAAGAAGAGTTAGTGTTTGGTGCGCCTTATCGACGAATAGAATCATCCGGCTTTTTTTTGAAAATTCCAGAAAACAAGCGATAAATGCGAACAGCGAAAATTATGGGAGTATTACCTCAGATTATTTGTTACCTAATTTGCGAGCAAGTAAATAAACATCCTACTCATCACACGTGGATTCTGCATACCGCTATATCCTCCATGAATTTGCTGCGTGAACATTTCCCACAAAAACTGATCAGCCGCTTTGGAAACGTCCCGTGGCCACCAAGCTGTCCAGACTTAACCCCCATGGATTTTTTTTCTATGGAAGCACATCAAAAGTAAATTCTACGCTAGTAACCCATAGTATGTCACGGAGCTGAAGGAAAATATCAGCCGTGAAATTCACGACAATCAGCCAAGCATGCTGCAGCACGTCGCATGAAATGCTGTGGTCTGCGTACAAGAGTGTATTCGACTAATTGGACAGCATTTGGACGATACCTTTTTAAAAAAATAGAATTCGCATTCTTTTTCTTTATGTTAAACTAAGTAATAAAACAATAACCCATACTCATAGTTATACGAGTATGTTAAACCTGAGTGTAACTGATCTGGAGTCTAAAGTTAACACAAGATTAGACACGGCTGGTATTCATAGAGAATATGACAGCTCTATTTAATTAAATACAAGTATAACGTCTAATCTACTGTAACTCTACTACAAATTATATTCAATCTATTACGAAAACACTTTCTGAAAGCAAAATTTCAAAAATACTTAAACTTATTTTTGCGGTTTTGCTGTTGTAAACAAAAATAAGGTAAGAATTGTAATATGTTTTAAAATAATCAAAAAATTATAAAATTAAGGATGAGTGGCAAGGAACATAAAAGAGTAAGGAAGACAGAGAAAGAAATGCTGCACGAATCGGTCCGAAGGCATCTTAAAGTCGTGGACGATAAAAGAAACGATGTTAAGATGATTTCACAAAAAAGGCAGCATAGAAAGACATCGAAAACCAAAATCTTGATCAATGTTGTAATCGACCGACATTTTCCGTTATTTTATTTAGTTCATTACCTATACGTGGTATACTATTTTTGTTACTGTAAAACTAAAATCAAATCACAAATCACTCGCGCATCGCAAAATTCTTAATATAATTTTTTTCACAAATTTCTGACATTTAACAGAGTTAAATACAACTTAAACATACGTTCTGTCGTGATTAATGTTAGACTAGAGTTTGTCGTTTAGACATGGATTTAAATTGTCTGTGAATTACATAAATATCGGATTAGTTTAGCAATAACATAATAAGAACTTATCAAACATCTAAGAATATGCGCCAATGCCTTTAGTGGTTTCCAAACGAGCTACGGAACACTAACTGCGCGAGGCCCGACTCGCAATTGACAAATTTGTTGCTTTGGACTATTTTAGCGCCTACCACCTACCTATTGAGTATGCCCGATAAGAAAGCATTAATGCACATCCAAGTGCCGTGGTTTTGATTTTTTAATGCAAAAAATATTGGTTTGTCGAAAGATCTACATCAGTAAAGACGAAAAAAAAAACTTTTAAAATCAAGGAATTTAAGTTTTCAGAAACCATTACCTAGCTATGTATATGTGTAAACTCAATCCGTAACTCAGATGCTGTACTATATCCTTCCGCATGCATGGTATAAATTAGTTGGTGGTCCAACTCCAATTCCATTTGCGAGTGATAAATTGTGCGAATAAAATAAAATACATACACTCATACATGTACCGGGTGGGGAGAGGCTATATTTCCGAGAGGTTCTATGCTCCGTGTATTTGCACGTTTTCATTTGTATGTCATGCCTAAAGCCTGAGCAAATGGAAAACCATATGTCTACAGCACAAATTGCTCTTTGCTGCTGCTGCTGCTACTGCAGCGTTCATGGCTACTCGAATGAATGGTGAAAGCGCACCAGGCGCCTTTTTTCGATTTCCATTCGTTATTCGTTGAATTATGAACTTTCATAAACATTTTGTTCTAAAAAGAAAACGATCCAACGAAGCCTGTGATAACGACAGCCAAGCCACCACCGTCGACGAATAGCATTTACATAACATACCTAAATATAGGCCACCACCAACTAAATATTTTTCTGGGGATGCTTTCACATCAAAAACCCCACATAAAGGAATGGAGTCCAAATGCATAAATCGATTTCCGCTGGTTATTTCATTTTATTTTGTTTTTCAGTTTGTTGATTGTGTGTTTTTTTTTTGTTTCTATTTTGTTTTTATAGTTGTATGTACATAATTTTGAACAGCGAAGAACTTTGGGGTGGTAATATAGGGGGTGACTGGCATAGGCTTACATCACTTTCAAGAGGGATCATTTTTTTTGGTAATGATTTGTTACGCGAAAACTTTTGAGCTGACTTCTGTGTTTTTGGTTTTATTAGATATCTTTGTCGTCAAAAGGAAGGGGAGAGGGTTAATTCGAGCCATGTTGTTGTTTTTTTTTTTTAGGGGAAACATTTATCTATTCCCGAAGGGAAGTTGACTCCAAATAAGCGCAGTTAATCCCATCTGATAGTGGTTATAAAATTAAATAATTAACTTTTTTTTTTATTACGTGACTGAGCTGAAGCTCAGGGGTGATTTTTTGTAAATCTCTTGAGGGATATGATTTCACGCAGTAAAGAATCGTAGGTATTTCTGAGAAGCAGAAAAGAATGTTTGATGTTACTAATACTGGCTGTATAAAAGCAATAAAATAAGAAAGTATTTTCTGGAATGTAATTTTTTTCCCTACGTTGACATAAATAAATCGACTAGGAACCGTGACTAGGAACCGTGATTTGGCAACAAACACCGTAGAGATGTCGGCCCTCATCAAGTCAGGCAAGTAAATCGTTGTTCTTTCAACCATAAAGATGAATCGGACTGACATTAGACAGCGTAAAACAATTATTATTTTGCTTGTACCATTTCCCTGCATCATGATTGTACGACGTTTTCGTACTTACAAGACCAGGCTTTGGAAAGAAAATCAGTGTTGGAGGTCGTAAGAATATGACTCGATAAGAAAAAAAATGTAGATTATCAAATTTCTTGAACCCAAATTCTTATAATTTTTCTTTAAATGTTTTTATGAAAAAATGTAAGAGAAAAATACCGAGCTTCTATGGAAGGTATGCATAGGTACTACAATTTGTATACCCTATCCCATAGAGAAATAATAATAATAGACCCCTAAAAGTGTATATATTTGTGCAACTCCCTGTGTTTTTATGTCACTAATTTTAGGGCCTTAAATTTTGTACAAGTATACAGTGCAGGCCAAAAGTTTGAGGCCTTCCTAGACAATCGACTTCATTCATGCATGGAGATTCTTGGCAAAGGTCAAACGAAAATTAAGACATTGTGGACTATTTGGGTGAGTTGCTGTTCGAAAACCCCTGCTGTGACCACAAAACAAGCAGAAAAGGTTAAAGTGGGCCATAAAGAATAAAGGCTGCACGGAAGAAGATTTCAACAGAGTTTTATGGAGCGATGAATCCAAGTATTTGGCACAAAACGGAGAGTTTTCGTTCGATGCAGCGTTCAACAAAAGATGCTACTAGACTGTATGGTTTCTGCCGTCGAACATGTAGGCGGTTCTGTTATGGTCTGGGGATGTTTCTCTTCAAGTGGAGTGGGAGATCTGGCACGTGTGATTGAAAAAGTGAATAAGGAGGCATACAAAACGATATTGGAAGAAAACGCTGTGACCTCTGGACTAAGATCATTTGGCTAAGGATTCGTATTTTAACAGGACAATGACAATAAACACAAGTCAAGACTACCTGAAACAGAGGGCAGTTGAAGGATTCTTACAAATCATATGGCCGCCACAAACACCAGACTTAAACCCTATAGAGCTGTTGTGGGAGGAACTAAATAGAAGGGTCCGGGATCAAGGACCATTATCGGAATCTGCTTTGTGTGATATATTGGATTGCTGGGGCAATATACCACAGGCAACAATTCAAAAACTGATACCTAGAATGCCAAGAATTGAATTCTGGGATCTCCAAGGATTCCGGATATTACACACCTCAATAAGAAAGGAATCGGGGATATACTGGAGTTCGCCAGACGAACACTACGATTCCCCGATCACTATACGATATAGTTGATACTACCCATGATCCCTAGACCTAAATTCTCTCAATACATAATTCCCAAAACACATCACTATTCGTTACAGTTACGCAGATGAGGGGAACACAACGGGCCCAATGGAGGCCTAAGTGAAGAGCATAAGCTCACCCTCTCAAACCAACCAACCAACCATACCAAGAATTGAAAAGTGGTAATCGAATGTAAAGGTGGCTTTTACAACGAAAAAAATCGGTTTAAGAACAACGTTACAAGAGACCACATTTATGCGTCCAATATGATAAGGCAGTGAGAAAAAATTAATTAAAGAGAGAACAATCGAGTTTGGAAAATAATGCTGAAACTCTTTGAGCGAATGAAATAGCTTCACTCAACGCTATTTTGTTTTTATTACTCCTATGTTATTTGATTCATAATCACGAAAATGCGATTTGTTAAGCATAAAGGGTGATGAAATTTTCAATAAAATACATACATTGGTTGGTGAGACATTGACATTAAATATGAACAATTACATCTGCCAAATGAGCACACGGCTGCTGTACCAGATTTCCACATTTTGATTAAATTTTTCATTACATTTTGGCATAAATCCTGCAGTAATTGATAAAAATGCTTTGAATATCGTCCTTTAGCTCTGATATCGTTTGTATGTTATTGGCGTACACCTTTTGTTTCGCACGTGTTGGCAATTGGCACCGTAATTTGTTATCATATCTCGATAACGTTCACAATTTACTGTTGCAACAGCACCACGAGAATTCGAAGAAATATGCCTCCGCCAGCCCAAAATTCTTGAACGGCCCGCAGATTTTTCTGACCACAATTGCGACAATTTTGTTTGTTTACGTAGCCATTCAGTTGAAATCAACTGGCTTCAATCGCTGAGTCAGTTGGATCTCTTAGGCATGGAGATAAAAATATTTTGTCAAAATGCTCTACGTGGAGTTGTAGGAAAGTTTCAATTGCTAGCAACGATGGCGAAAGGGTTTAGACAGATTGTCAAGAATACTGTCACTCACTGCGGCAATATTTTAGCGCGACCGGCCACTACGAGGTCGCACTGGTCTTTGCACATCCAACACTGATCTGGTTCGATTGAATTTTGTCCATTAATTTCTTAACCGTGGCACATAGATGGTTATGTACACCGACATTATTTCGCAATACGTGAATCGTGTTGGTTCAATTGTCCCCATTGCGAAGATTGGTTTTAACAATTAAAATGCGTTCTTCTCTCATATACTGCTCCATAATTACAAATTTCAATGCTAAGTATTAGGTTAGGTTAGGTAACTGGGTGCCCTTGTTGACAGGGTTGTCAACAGCTCACTTAGGCCACTAAGAGTCCATTGTGCCCAATATTTCAATTTTCGGCCGCTAGGCTAAACCACCCGGATAAATGTATGAATCTCAGGAGTTTTCTTAGCTCAATGCTACCTAGCTCAGCCAGCTCTGAAAAGAAGTATCTCTCAGAAGCACGGCTTCTTTTGCTGGCCAGAACTTGACAGTCACACGGGAGATTATGAACGGATTCTATTTCCTCTACGTAACTGCAGCTTCTACAATAGTCGTTATGAGGTAACCCTAGCCGTGCTGCGTGATTACCTATCACACAGTGTCCTGTCACGACGCCAACAGCTATGCAGATATCCGTTCGACTTAGTTCTATAAGACTGATAGATCTCTTTTTGTCGTAGACTGGCCATAATGATTTGGCTGTAGCGCATGTATCTAATTGACACCAGCGTTCATTAGCTTCTTCATTAGACTCAATGTCTATCTCCCTATATAGGGTGCTAAGCATTACACTAGCCTCAGAAAGGGCCCGCGAAGGGCTTATAAGTGAACCTTCTCTGGCTAGTTCTTCCTATTTTTCATTATCGGAGATATCCATGTGGCCCGGTACCCAGCACAGGGTCACCGTATTGGCCGGTAATGTTGACTCCAACGGCTTAATGGTCGCTTGGCTATCAACATAGATGCTGATTAATTGCCTTGAAATATCTTCCTCAATAATCATATCCACGGCTTGTTTTATTGCAGCAATTTCGGCTTGAAAAACACTGCAACCATTCTTAAGTTTAAACGAGCGATGTATGTTTCGAGACTCACAGTAGACGCCGACACCAGTACCGGCAGTCATTTTGGATCCATCGGTAAAGATGGCCAGTTCATTCTCAAAACAGACTCTTCCCTTATCCCAGTCCTCCTTGCTGGGAATTCTAATAGAGAACTTGCAATTGCAGTTTTGAATGGGGATGATGTAGTCCGTTTTCGTCCGGAATCTCAATGTATTCCATCGGTTTAGAATTGAGGTATGACCGTAGGGTTTAGCTTTCCATAGACCGACTTCCCTTAGTCTTAGTGCAGTTTTAGCTGCTATGTTCCCGCAGTATACGTCAAGTGGAAGAAGATTCAATATTGTTTCCGGAGCTGCAGTCGGTGTTGATCTCATAGGTCCCGTCACCCCCAGACAGCCTGCCCGTTGAATCTTTGTAACGCTTTTAAGTTGGTATTTCTTCTCGACCGTTTTCCACCAGACAATCGAACCATAGATGCTAACAGATGTGAAATATCAGCTGATTTTCTCTTTGGCAGAAGCAAAGTAGTGTCAGATTTAATTTGTAACCTTCAGTTGAATCACCAGCGAGTTAAATAAACCGTGCTTTTCCGAGATCTTTGTCAATCTTTTGGGCTCAACATTTTTCTTGAATTATATCGTCAAGTAAATTGCATGGTGTTAACCCATTTTTAAACGATGGTTTAGGTTGATGTCGCTGTACAACCGGTAGAGGTCGTTGTTGTTTCCCACTGAATCAAACGATTTTTTAAAGATTTTACTCCCACTTTCACCCGACCATACATCACAAATGGGTTCCATACCAAATCATCTCCAGCTACTTTAAATAGCTCGGCAGTCAAACCATCGGTTCTAGTAGGTAAAAGAGCATGCCATACGAGGGCAAGGTGAAAAGTTCTCGGCCTGACGCAGAGATGGCATTCCAATCAGCAAAAATTTATGTTTCCTGCCTGGGTGCACTTCTCATTAGTTCGTATGACAAGTTTCAACTTGTTCTCTCAAGTAGTTTCGATACACGAATTTTTGCAGTAGACGTCTTGCGTGTTTTTCGTTAAAATGGATAAACTTGAATATCGTGCGGTGATAAAATTCTTCGTTTTGGATGGGTTAGCCCTTAAGGAAATTCATCCAAAACTGACAAAAGTTTACGGGGACTCTGCTCCTTCTATGTCAACCGTTAAAAAGTGCGCAGCTGAATTTAAACGTGGTCGCACGTCCCTCGATGGTGACCCACGTTAAGGACGGCCAAAAACCGCAACCACACCCGAAACTATCAAAAAAGTGCATGATATCGTGTTAGACAGGCGAGTGAAGGTGAGTGAGATAGCTGAGGCTGTGTTTTTATCGGAAGAGAGGGTGCGAAACATCTTGCAAAAAAATTTAGGGATGCGAAAGCTCTGCGCAAGATGGGTGCCGCATTTGCTGAATGCCGATTAAAAGCAAATGCGCAAACGATTTTCGCGGCAATCTTTGGACCGATTCAATAGGGATCCGACCGATTTTGTGCGCAGTTCTTTTTATCTTCTGGTAGGACTTTAGAACATCATTCCTGAAATAACGCAATAACAATATGGATGAAGTATACTATAAGTATACTATATATATATTGCAATATGCTGGCTACGGCTCGAGTAGATAAAACGATATTCTGTGAAATTTATTTCTTTATTTTCTAGTCTATAGAACAATTCAGGTTTACACTATACTATTCTTCGCAATTCTTTTCTTACAAGGTCTCCTTCCTCTCAAATCACTTTATCTCCTTTCAATTACTTAATTCACAAATCAAAACTAATTACTTCTTCTTGTTAAATCTCAACTTTCAATTTATCACAAAATTACAACTTCGCCCATTATCACTTTTCTAATCTCTTCGCCACAGTTTAGAAACTACTGCACCCTTTTGATCGCCATCTGTCCTTATATAGCAGAAGTTTCTGATAGCCAGAAACTTCTAGCAAATTCTTCGACCACTGGAACAAGAGAAATTCTGATGTAATAATTCCATTTCTTGCAGTTATAATTCTTTCTTATCCGTGATATTATCCGTCTCTTTCATGAACTGTGGAGACTTAACCGCAGACACGAACCTTGAATGGAAAGACACTTTGGAATGGGCTGGAGGAGCGTAGTTCTTATTCTACATTATTGTAGCATCGTTTTAGGTGATGTTACACTGCCCCCTCTTAGACTTGTTCGTCCCGAACAAGTGCGTCCTCACTTCGGTCATTGTATCGACTCAGTCGGTCCACATGAACCACCTTCATTTTGGCCCTTGGTCCTCGCTGGATGCGGTAGACAACATCGTTGATGCGGGTTATTATTCTGTAGGGACCCTCCCAGTTCTGCTGCAACTTAGGTGATTTCCCCTTTTGGCGATGGGGATTATACAGCCACACTAGATCCCCTTCCTGGAATCCTGACGTTGTTGCCTTGGCATAATACCTGGTCTTCATGCGGTCGCTCGTTATCTTAATCTTTCGCCTGTCCGTAAGCCTTTCCCTAAGGTCCGCCACGTACTCTTCTTCATTTCTGGGCTCATTGGTAGGAGATCCAAATTTCACCTCACTGGGTAAACGAGCTATTCCACCAAATAAGATTTCGAACGGCGTATGTCAAGTAGTGCTATGCACGGCACTTCTATAGGCCATCAAAAACAAGGGAATCTGCCGGTCCCAATCCCGTTGGTAGTCACCTACGACCTTCGAGAGATGTTCGTCCAAAGTCCTATTGAAACGCTCCACCATACCGTCCGACTGTGGATGAAGCGGGTTTGTCCTTGTCTTTTGGATTCCGAGTAGTTGACACATCTCTTGGAAGATTCTTGACTCGAAGTTCCGCCCTTGGTCAGAATGCAATTCCAAGGCACACCGAATCTGCTAACCCAATTGTAGACGATCTGCTCCGCCACGGTTCTGGCTTCCTGGTTAGGGATCGGAAACGCTTCCGGCCACTTACTGAAGTAGTCCATTACTACGAGTATATACCGATTACCATTGTCGGTTTCCGGAAAGGGCCCTGCGATGTCAATGGCGATTCGTTCGAAAGGTGCTCCCACGTTGTATTGGTGCATCTTACCTCGAGTTTTGATTCTCGGACCCTTGCTAGCTGCACACACGTCGCATTTTCTGCACCAGTCTTCGATATCTTCCTTCGCTTTTAACCAATAAAAACGTTCTCGTACCTTTTCTAGCGTCTTATTCACTCCCAAGTGGCCTCCGGACGCCCCGCCATGCATTTATTATAACACCTCCTTGACCCTCGTCCGCGGTACGACAAGCTGCATTACAAACGACTTTCCGTCGGAGGATTCCCATTTTCTACTCAGAACACCTTCTTGGACATGGAGGGAATCCCACTGCGCAAAATATGCCTTTAAGGTCGGGCTTCTGTGAGAGATGTCCTGATGATCCGGTTTCTCCATGTTCTCCTTCCAGGCCAGAATCGGCTCGATATCCGGGTCTTCCTTCTGAGCGTTCCGGATCTCATCTACGCTCCAGCCGGCGATAGGTTCGGCTCTCATTCTTTGGATGGAAACCAGCTCCCGTTCTTCCTGATGCGCACAATGTTTACAATCCGTTCTGCATGGTCTCCGGGACAGTGCATCCGCATTAGAGTGGAGTTTTTCTTTACGATGCTGTATTTCGTAGTCGTAGATTTGCAGCCTTTCGATACATCTTGCGACCTGGCCCTCAGGACTCTTGAACTGTAATAGCCATTTTAAGGCTGCATGGTCTGTGCGAAGAACGAACTTCCTCCCATAGAGGTATTTGTGAAAATGCTTCGTAGCCAAGATCAAAGCTAGAAGTTCCCGCCTTGTCACGCAGTAGTTCCTTTCTGGCTTAGAGAGCACCTTGCTGAAGTCCGCAACCACCTTCTCTTGGCCCTCATGCACCTGGGAGAGTACGGCTCCTACCCCGACATTACTAGCATCTGTATCCACAATGAATGTTTCCCCGGGAGTTGGGTAAGCTAGTATCGGGGCATCGCATAGCCGTTGTTTAAGTGCCTTGAAGCTCTTCTCGCACTCAATTGACCATTTGAATTGTTTTCCCTTTTCTGTTAACTGGTGCAGGCTCTTTGCGATCCCGGCAAAATCCTTCACGAACCGTCTGTAGTAGGTGGCTAGGCCCAGGAAGCTCCTTAGTTGGTGTTTGTCTTTTGGGGACTGGCCAGTTTTTCACCGCTTCGACCTTCTCTGGATCGGTTTTCACTCCTTTCGCTGAAATTATGTGTCCCAGGTACTTGACTTCCGCTCTAAACAGGGCGCACTTCTTGGGGTTGAGCTTCAGGTGGGCACTTCGAAGCCTTTGAAACACATCCCTTAGATTGTCTCGGTGTTGCGCAAACGTTTTTCCTACGACGATGACATCATCCAAGTATACCAAACAGGTTTTCCATGTTAACCCTTGCAGGACACATTCCATCAATCGCTCGAAAGTCGCCGGAGCATTGCACAGCCCGAATGGCATTGCCGTGAATTGCCATAGCCCATTTCCTGCGGTGGAGGCGGTTTTCTCCCGGTCTTCTGGATGGATCTGTACCTGCCAGTAGCCACTCTTCAAGTCGAGAGTGGAAAACCATCGGGCTCCTGATAGTGTGTCTAGCGTGTCGTCAATCCGTGGCAGAGGATAGCTGTCTTTCTTGGTGACGTAATTGAGCTGCCGATAGTCCACGCAGAACCGCGTGCTGTCATCTTTCTTCTTAACCAGTACAACCGGTGATGCCCACGGACTTTTGGAACTTTCAATCAGACCTTCTTTCTCCATTGCCGACACCATCTCTGCAACTTCTGTCTGCTTTGCCAATGGAAGGCGCCTAGCAGGCTGACGAATTGGTCTAGTATTACCAGTGTCTATTCGATGTTGTACCAGGTGTGTTCGGCCGTATTCTCCGTCCTGTGAGGCAAATACATCAGCGTACTCATTGATAAGATTCTCTGCCATAGTTCGCTGCTCCTGATTCAGCTCACTGGACTGGAGAATCGTCTCTCTCGTTTCCGCTGTCCAAGGTGATGGGAGAGGTTTTGGAGCATCACGTTCAGATATTGTTGCGACGGCAGTAATCGGCGTGCATTTTCCAGTCACCTCCCCTCGCCTTAGTTTGACAGTGTGTGGTCTCGCGTTCAAAACTCTCACTGGAACCATGGTGTTCTTTGGTTCGACTAACGTCTTTCCCACGATGTAGTCTTGAGAATTCTTCCCTGGGTCTGGTTCTACTATGTAGAATCGGTGGCTCCCAAGATCACCTTCCAGTTTCGTCCAAATGATTGTCTCTGAAGACGGCGGCAAAACTTCGTCTTTGCTGATGACTGTCCTGAGAGTTACGGCATTCTCGTTTCCGTACACCATCGCAATCTCCACATTTCGATACCTCAGTACTTGCATCCCGATGTCCAAGATTACTTCATTTGCTTTCATGAAGTCTATTCCGATGATGCACTCGTCGCATATAACTGCCACCAGAAACGCATGGGAGAACGTCAGTCCCGCCAGAGTAATAGTAAGACGAACTTCTCCAAACACCTTCGCCATTTCCCCTGTTGCAGTCTTCAGGCAGTAGCTGTTGGTGTTGTGCAGCCAGGCGCTTCTGACGATATCTCTTCTTACAATGGAGACAGTGGCGCCTGTGTCGATGGTGGCTACGCACTTCTTCTTGTTGATTAGTGCCTCCACTATCAGGCTCTTGTTATCCCGTTTGGTTTGCGAAACTTGAATGGTGGTCCTGGGGGCCTCGATTCCAGTAACCAACTTCTGCCCCGCGAAGCTGGTCCTTACGCATTTCCCGACTGCTGGTTTTAGGAAGTCTGACCGACACGATGCTTCCTCTCTGTTTCTCCTACTTCCGCAATGTGGACAATTTCCTCGTCTAGGTGCACTTCTGTACTGCCGTTGTAGGTGTCCGGTTTGGTTGCAATTCCAGCAACGGATTTGACTTCCGCGAGCTCTGTCTTCATCCATGACGGCTGTTCTCTGGCATGAGCATTCCACGACGGACATTTCCCTGACACGGTGTATTCCCTGGTATGCTTGGTCCGCAGCCTTCATTGACAAAGCGAATGCCAATGCCTCGGGGAGTGTTCCCTTTTCAGCCATCCTTACAGCCATTTGCAGTTGTCTGTCCTCTATGGCCTGAATAAAAGCTTCCACCGCCATTTCGTTGATAAGCTTCTCACCGGCTTTAGGGTATGAAAGATGGGCTAGTCGCTCTATATCCGCTTGCAACTGTTGGAGCGTTTCCCCCCTTTTCTGTACTCGACTACGCAGCTCAACCCTGTACACCTGCTGCATGTGTTCATCCCCAAAGCGCATCTCGATAGCCTAAACCAGAGAGTCGTAGTTCTGCTGTTTATCTTCCGGGATGGTCTGCAAGAGCTCCGCAGCTGGACCCCCCAGTGCAAGTGTGAGTGCAATGGACTTCTCTTCATCATCCCAGCTATTGGTCATTGCGGCCGCTTCGAATTGCCTCTTATAAATTGGCCATGATGTTTGACCATCGAAGATAGGAGGCTGCATCTCCTTTCTTCTCGGACCGTCAGTGGAATATTGCTTTCTGTCGCTTCATGTTGCTGAGCTCCTTAGCAAGACTTTCGACTTGCTTTTCTACTTTTTCAAACTGAGTCTCTATCTTCCCGAACTGAGTTTCATGCTTCTCAAAGTTTTCGTCGAATCTAGTTTCGACTTTTTCGAGTTGCGTCTCGACCTTCTCGATTTTCTCTTCGATCGCTTCGAATTTGGATTCCAAGTTCTTGTTTTGCTCATCAAGTTTGCTTTCCAGAGCATCTAGAGGATTCTTTTGTTCGTCCATTGCTTTCTTTTGTTCGTCCAGCTTAAGTTCTAGAGAATTCTTTTGTCCGTCCATTGCTTTCCTTTGGTCGTCCAGCTTAAGTTCTATAGAATTCTGTTGGTCATCGAGCTTAAGTTCCAGAGACTTCTTTTGGTCTTCTATTGCTTTCCTTTGTTCGTCCATGACTAACTTAAGTTGCAGGAGCAGACTTGTTATACCCGGGTCGGCTACTGTACTTGCTGGTTCCTCTTCCACGTCAAACTCTACGTCATGCGGATTTTCACTTTCCTGCGTTACTTCTTCTTCCAAACAAATCAGTAGGGCATCTTTTCCCCCAGTTGTGTCGAGATTCCGCTTACTGCGTTCACACTATAATATTCTTCGCAATTCTTTTCTTACGAGGTCTCTGTCCTCTCAAATCACTTTATCTCCTTTCAATTTCTTAATTCACAAATCCAAACTAATTACTTCTTCTTGTTAACTCTCAACTTTCAATTTATCACAAAATTATAACTTCGCCCATTATCACTTTTCTAATCTTTTCGCCACGGTTTTAAAACTACTGCCTCCTCTCGATCGCCATCTGTCCTTATATAGCAGAAGTTTCTGATAGCCAGAAACTTCCAGCAAATTCTTCGACCACTGGAACAAGAAAAATTCTGATGTAATAATTCCAAGATGACAATCATTCTTGCAATTATAATTCCCTCTCATCCGTGATATTATCCATCTCTTTCGTAGACATGAACTGTGGAAACCGCAGACACGAACCTCGAATGAAAGGACACTTCGGACCAAAATTCTGCCAGAATGAAAAGATACTTCGAAATGGGTTACATAGTCGTAGGAGCATAGTTATTATTATGCTACAATATATATACTATAAGTTACGCGAACAGCACACAAATTTTGGAAATAAATTTACACGACACGTAAGCATTGTCTTAGAAACTCATTTCCGTAGAAGTTTGCCGAATACAATTTAGATAGCATGACCAATATATCAAGATCTCGGTAAGAAGATTGGAAAATAATAGGTGCAATCTGTTCCAGAGGGAGAACTGAATCGGCAATCAGCTCTTTTCAGTCGTTTAAGTCACCAGGTGTAGATAGTACCACAAAAACCCTAATACAAAAGGGACAAGAAAGACTACTACCATACCTAGTCAGAATAATGAAAAGTAGCCTCGCACCGGAGTATATTCCAAAGCACTGAAGAAGGGCGAAGGTTGTGTTCATAGCAAAAGTGGGGAAATCGGACCCAACACAGCCGAAGTCAAACAGACCAAACAGCCTAACATCGTTTCTTCTCAAAACAATGGAAAAGCTGTGCATAACTACATAAGAGCGGACGTGCTAAATACGTCACCACGTAGATCCATTGAGATGGCTCTATTCCAGTTGACGGAGAAACATAATTATCTGCTCCTTCCTAGACATCGGGGGGGCAATCGATAACACTTCGCACGAAGCCAATAAACGAACCCTGGATAGAAAAGGAGTCAGCAGAACAGTATCTCGTACATCCAGAGTTGCTGAGAACAACAACACCACTAAAAAAAGTGAAATATCTAGGATTACACCTAGAGAGTAAACTCATGTGGAAAAAGCACACATAAAAGATATCCAAAAAGCCCACCCGTGCTCTCATGATATGGAGGAGCCTAGCGGGTAAGTCTTGGGGACTTAGCTCGAGCATTTTAAGATGGATGTGTATCGCCATTGTGAATCCAATGACCACATATGGAACGTCCTATGATCACGAGACTTACTTCCCTCTGTATAAATGGGAAAAGTTGGTATCCGGAGGGAGATGTTCACTAGTTCGAAGGAATATGGTGTACTTCTCAAGAAACTCCACCTTCTAGCAATCCCTAGAGACGATAGTATCAGGAAATTAAACTTGGATAAAAAATTCTGCACGAAGTTGAGTAATAAGAAGGACTGGAGCAATGAATCCATAATATATGGACTCAGTAACCCACAATAAAGTGGTATACAGACGGTTCCAGAACTGAAGAAGGAACAGGGGCAGGTGTATTTGGGCCATGAACAAAGTACTCTGAACCTATGGGCAATGAAGAAGCAGACTCTTGGTAAGACAAGGAGTAGCTGAATGCTTCATTGGCCCTGAACTATTCCGCGGATTAGAAAATATCATATCATATGCGAAGAATTCAGAAAGATGGAGAAAGAACACACGTCTGAGGCAAGCTAAGAAACTTCTGGGACACATCAACCGGAAAAGATTCAAAGCGTGCATCTGCCTTAACAAGAATAACCTATGTATCCTAACAGGCTATCTAACGGTGCACAGTAAACTCGGGGAGCATCTAGGGAAACTAGGTATAACAAACGAAGGCCTTTGCAGATTCTGCAATGAGTCCAGTGGGACTAGTGTCCTAGACCAACAAAAGATTGAAATACTTGGGCAAGTACCAAGTACCAACTATCAGAGGTTATGCCAACTATGGACCCACTTCTCATTTTCAGAAAGGGTGCTCTAGGGCAAACTATCCTTGCTAAGGCAAAGTAAGAGTGTTTGTCCCTCGAAAACAATTCTGAAGAAAACTCTAATGAGCGAATATAATGAAAATTTCGATTTGTTCTCTGGATATGAGCCCACAGATCTAAAATTTGAAATAAATTCGTCCGGCCATTTAGGTACAGATAGATGGATAGAATTGTGAGTCCCACTTTTTTCCATACTTTTTTTTCTCTATGCTTAGATTGATCAAAAAATGTTCATGAAAATAATACTTGCTCTTTATAGGAGCAACAAAAAATCACACTTCAAGATAGGATACAAAACTTATTAAAACTTTTCACTAAGTGGAATTTATACGCCTTTGGAAAAAAGTGTTTAAGGGTGCCACTTCTAGCCAACTTTTCTTTAATTTGTATGTGTGTATGCTTTACAGTTTACAGATTTAACAAAAGTGCAATTAGGCTATTAAAATTAAATGACTACCCATTCATCAAAGTAATTACATGCATATAAATCAGAATAGTACATCGTTTTGTAATTAATTAAAGCGGTGTATTGTTACTATTTAAATGTTATCCCATAATGACCACACATCATATATATGTGTCATGCGTTTGCCATTAATCCTTGTGCTTAATTTGTGAATCTGAATTGAAATACGGCTGCAACTGAGCATTGTTTTCGACAAAGGAATGACAAATGAGATTGTGCCTTTTTGTTAAAAAAAGAAGGAGATATTCCATGTGACAAACGTAGGTGTGGATCGGGAATTAATGTAATATATGCTGTAAGGAAACTGTGTTAATTCCATGGTGACGCAGAATCCTGCCAATCTGCATTTTGAATAATGGAAATGCTTTCGTGTGTTGTTGGCAGAATAATTTGCTTCTTCGCTCGTTCATATATGAAGCTTCTCATTAAAACTTTGAGATTTTCGTTAAATTGCTCTTAGTCATATACTCGTAATCATATATGTCTAACAAGTGTTTTGTCATCAAAAGAATTTTGTTACACTTCCTCGTATGTAGGTTAATTGAACGAAAATCTCGAATTCTTAATCTCATTCAATCCACATATGAACACAGATAAAAAACTAAAGTTTTTTATCTGTGATATGAGCATGTAACCTACTAATGAGCTAAGCATGTGATCTTGATTTTCATTTTAACATCCAACAAGTTTAAAAAACGAGTCATTAAAGTTGTTAAAAGATATGTATAACATGCTTCCGTATAAGAAAAGAGTCTGTATTTTTTTTTGCATTAATGAGGAATTAAACAAAAGAATTTCCCTTTACAAATGCATGCTTTATTCTCAGTTCATGCAGTACACTTGCTTTAGTCAATTGTTCATTTGTAGAAAAGCAGTAAAATATATAGTATTTATGTATATACACTTTACATTACAGAAATTTAAACAAAAAGCATCCATTGCAGGAAATGTAGACGAGCGGTTTTAAGCTACTCTACCTTCATACATACATATATAATTTCTTAAGCTCATTTTATCTATGCGCCTCTAAAGAGTAGAGTGGACGGAAATTCATTTATGATTGCGAAAAGGATAATTGTGAGAATTTTCAAAAGAAGCTATTCTCAACTGTTCATAATACAGTTAGTAAAAATAGTAACATTTTTCGAAAACTGTATACCTTAACTTTCACATCCAATACCTCCATTTTTACTTTTATTATTGACTTTGCTGCGGGGCGAAACGTTACTATAGCAAACACATGGTTTCGTCATCTCAATATCCACAGCAGACTCCTGATCAAAAAAAAAAAAAAAAAAAACAGGTCAACCAAATTGATCACATTGCGATCGACGAGAGGCATGCCTCTCCCAACAAAATCGATACCCACCATCTTCTTTATCGATTTCAAGGCCGCATATGACAGCATTTATAGAGACGAGATATCTAGAGTCTGTGCAGGATGATGATGGATAATGCTCGCTGCTCCAATATTGGTAACGACCTCACCGAGACCTTCGATGTCAAAAAGGATTTAGACAAGGTGATGAGCTGTTATGTCATCACACTTAAAAAAAAACTGTGCGAAACTCACAAGCCAACACCGGAGGCACAATCTTTCAAAAATCTGTGCAACTACTAGCGTACGCCGATGATATTGACATAATTGGACGAACTCCGCGGGCTGTCACTGGTGCACTCACTAGTATTGAAATGGAACCTAACAAAATGAGTTTAGCGGTAAATGAGGGCAGAACCAAGTACATGCGGTCAACAAGACGGGACACAAATATCGACGAATTAGACAGAACGTCACAGTCGGCAGCTATAACTTCGAGGTAGTAAGGGACTTTGTCTACCTTGGCTTTGCTATAAATTCTGACAATGACACCTCAGCAGAAATCAAACGAAGAATATGTAACTCTTGCCAATCGCTGTTTCTTTGCGCTGAGAGGGCAATTGACTATCCCGAATAACTGAGTAGACTCTGCATAAGACCTTAATCACCCCAGTCCTACTTTATGGTGCTGAATCATGGACATTGTCGAAAGCGGATGAAGATATCCTCGGTCTTTTCGGCAGAAAAATTCTTCGTAAGATATTCGGTCCCATTTGCGTTGACGGGCTTTGGAGGAGAAGATTCAGCGAAGAAAAGAAGAAAACGAGCTGTACAGTGACATTGACCTTGTCAAAAAACTGTGCATCAGTCGCCTAAGATGGCTAGAATATGTAGGGCGAGTGAACATCAATGCTCCAGCCCACAGAGTCTTCGAATCGAACCAAGAAGAACAATGCAGTAGAGGAAGACATTGCCTTAGGTGGCACGCACAAGTAGAAAAGAACCATAATCGGCTTGGAGTGCGTAACTGGAGGCAGTTGGACCCAACACCAATATCTCGATACCACAGGGTATGTGTCCTAGTGTTTTCTGGACCGAAATTCCCGCCATTGCGATCTGCACCAAGATAAACCTTGAGAACGACATTAAGGGCGCTAGAATTCATATCGATTTCGGATTATTAACTCAAACCACTAATTTCATACTCAGTCGACTCCAAATGAGTCAAATGCTTCGCCTATTCCATTAGGAAGGTGTTCCCGGCCTTAGACAACCTAAAAGGCTAGTCAAACCGTATTTCTGTAAGGAAATCCTTACTTTGAGTAAGGATAGCACAAAGAAACTGTAGGGTTGCCTAAGGTACGATCTTTACAAACTGAACCTGTCTACAGGGACAAATTATCTAGAATAGGATGAAACATCTGAGCACATTCTTTGCGAATGTCCGGCTATCATCTGGTTAAGAAGGCGTATTTTCTACAGAGAGATACTCACTCTCTAGGAGTGTAGAAACTCCTCTATTAAGGACAAAATCACCTTCATTAGGGAGGTGGTACTTATTTTTGGCTAATAGTAACAATGGTCAAATTAATGGTCCACATTTCAATCTTCTACGCTCCAAAGTTATGAAAATATTGTAAAATATTTACTCCCCAACTGGGTGCATACATTCATGCATACCGAAACATTACTTACTTTTACTTATGTCCTCTGACCTCTCGGAGTTGTGCAACGCGCTGGAGATCCCTTCAAGTCATCCCCAATGATCTGGATTCCTCCTCGTCTGTCCTTCTCCATGTCTGCCTAGGGCGGCCCAATCGTCTGCTTGATCAGGTAAGCGGATTGCATTGCATGGCATACTTCGCAATGGAACTGTCTTCGCGCCATAAGGTATGACCAATTCACTGCCACTTTCTCCTACGTATTTAGATGTCAATTAGCTCCTGGCCCGTTATAGCGCGTAGTTGGTCATTTGATATACGATCCGGCCAGAAGATCCTTAAGATGTTGGGAAGAGATCTATTTATGAGGGTTTGCAGCTTCCTTGTGACTGTTTTGGTCACTTTCCAAGTTCTGCACCCATGAAGTAGCACTGTTACCACGTTTGATTGGAACAGCCTCAGCTTGGTTTTTTTGCTGATAGTATTGCTTTTCCAGATTTCCAGACAGCATACCGAATGCAGCCTTTACTTTACGAATTCTGCTGTTCACATCCTGTTCGCTACCACCATCTTCTGAGACCATACTTCCTAAATATAGAAAACTGCTTACTTTCTTGACTTGCTGTCCGGCAATGTTAAGTTGAGCGTCGCTGGTGTTTTGTTAAGAAATTGAAGTGCTTAGGGCCTTTGTTTTTGGCGTATTTATGTTGAGCCCTATTTTCTTCGCCTCTGACTCCAAAATATAAGCCATCTGATGCAGGTCTATTATCCTGTGTGAGAGAAGATAAACGTCATCAGCGTAGTCAAGGTGTTTGAGATATGATTTCATAGTCCACCTCAGCCCCAAGTTTCCTCCAGACAGAGCTGCTCGGATCACATCACTGATTACTACAAGGAATAACAGTGGAGAAAGAATGCATCCTTGTCGTCCTCCTCTGCAGACTCCTCCCTTCTTGAGCAACTCTTCCAATCTTCGGGGAAGGCCTCGGTTTCCCATGCTTTCCTTGTTAATGACTGTAGGATTTCCGCCGAAATTTTGAGTGCGGCTTGGAAAAGTTCCGCCGGAATGCCATCTATGCCAACAGTCTTGTTTTTCTTCAGGGCCCCCACCTGAGTTTGTGCCCAAATCACTGTAGCGCAAGTGGTTAAGGACTGCTGCAAAATGTTCTCGCCATCTGGTCAGCTGTTCCTCATCCGAAGTGGGCAGATTTCCGTTTAGTCCTTTTACTAGATGCAGCTTGGAACACAGTCCTGCCGTCGCACCTAATTGCTGCTTCTTCAACTTACCCCAAAACTATTGAAATTTCTTCAAATTTAAAAATCTAGAGTTTCTCACATAAAATTGAAAGTACTACAGGAACATAAAAAATTACTTCTCTCAGTACCATTTATTTTAGATACTTAAATCTCACGTTCTCGTAAACTAAAGTACAATCACATCTAACACGCAATAACCCTTTGTGAACACAATTTTTATATACTCGTATATTCGTAAGTAGCCAATAAATTTATTTTAACGATAAAACCCACTAAATAGTATTTCCGCAGATAATATTAATAAAAAAAATCTTATTAAATTTGTTTAAGTGAGTTTTTCTCAGTGCTCCTATACTGGTAATTTATCTACGGCCACCAGTTTTAAATAAACGTGATTGATTGCCATAAAAGTATTATAGCTTGTTGGCATTACTATCGATTTAAGAAATTGAACCATCTTTTCATCCACCCGCTAAGGAAAGTGTAGGAGGCGTAATTTGTTAATATCATATTATTCTTAGTGGGTATTATTAATGTGCTGCCAAAATGAATAATCGGATGAACTGCTGGTAATTAAAGGCTAATGCGCATTTTTATACAATTGATGGGTATCTTGTGGAAATTCCTTATCAGCTGAGTTCCTCTCGGTTAGCCCCATGATTTTTTGAAATTTCAAATACACATCAGTTCTTTAGACCTTTTAAATAAAATGCATATATACATATGTATGTACGAGTATGAATGACTTAGAAAGTTCAAATTTTGCGCTATTATAGTACAGTCACTCATTAAAAGTGTAAGGAAATTAATATGTGAAATACGAGTATGCATGCAAAGTCAATTAAATTTACAACACTATTAAAACAAATTTTCATTTGTAAGCGCCAGAGGACTTTAAAGTATTTTTTTTAACAATTTATGTGTTTTTTATTTTCTTCAAAATTTTGCATTCAAAATTTTTCTCAAATTTTGTATGTTTTAAAGTTGCCGAAGATAGTACATACCTATGTACATACATACTACCGTAGCTTGTGAAAAGACGTTACCTACATTTAAAGAATTTTCAGAAGCATGGAAAAATGATTTTAATTTTTCAATACCACCATAATTATAAAGGCATGGAAAAATTCTTTGCATCCTTAGAAATACAGCGTGTTAACAAATGTTTCATTTCAGTCTGGTCTATTAAAGTAAAATATTTGATATTTCTTGTTATCCTGAGGCTTTGTTTGAAGACCTTTTAGAAATCACTCAACCTAAACAATGTCGCACTTAAAAACCAGACAGTTGGTCCAGCATACAGCCTCACCCTCATTATCACCCGCAAGACAACAGTCGCCTTCAGCTAAAATTCATTCGCTTTCTCCTGCATCGGTGACGTCAAAAAAAAAAAAACATGTCATCTAACTTCGTTGTTAAAACAAATCGAAAAGGATGATTGTTTACTTACTTACTTAGGTGGTGCAACATTTCGCGGTGAACCTAAGTCTCAAGCAACAAGCCTCTCCAGTTAGCCCGGTCCTTAGCTAACTGCCTCCAGTTGCGCACTCCAAGTTAGTTGAGGTCCCCTTTTATTTGTGCGCGCCACCTAAGTCGAGGTCTTCCTCTACTGCGTTGTTCTTCCGTGTTCGATTCGTCTGTGGGCTGGAGCATTGGTGTTCACTCGCCCTACATGTTCTAGCCATCTTAGGCGACTGATGCGCAGTTTTTTGACTAGGTCAATGTCGCTGTATAGCTCGTTTATTTCTTCGCTGAATCTTCTCCTCCAAAGCCCGTCAACACAAATGAGACCGAATATCTTACGAAGAATTTTTCTGTCGAAAAGACCGAGGATATCTTCATCCGCTTTCGACAGTGTCCATGATTCAGAGTCCTAAAACAGGTCTGGGATGATTAAGGTCTTGTATAGAGTCTCCTTAGTTGTTCGGGATAGGCCCTTACTACTCAATTGCCCTCTCAGCCTACCGTAACAGCGATTGGCAAGAGTTATTCTTCGTTTGATTTCTGCTGAGGTGTCATTGACAGAATTTATAGCAGAGCCAAGGTAGACAAAGTCCTTTACTACCTCGAAGTTAAAGCTGCCGACTGTGACGTTCTGTCCAATTCGTCAATGATGTGTGTCCCGTCTTGTCCTCATTTACCGCTAAACCTATTTTGTCACCTTCCATTTCAATACTAGTGAGCGCACCAGTAACAGCCTGTTGAGTTCGTCCAATTATGTCAATATCGTCGGTGTGTGCTAGTAGTTGCACAGATTTTTTGAAAGATTGTGCCTACGGTGTTGAGTTGTGAGTTTCGCACAATTCTTTCAAGTATGATGTTAAAAAAGTCACATGATAGCACATCACCTTATCTAAATCCTTTTTGACATTAAAGGTCTTGGTGAGGTCGTTACCGACCTCTGTAGAGCAGCATTATCCATCGCTATCCTCCACAGACGGACGAGTTTGGCATGTTTCTATATAGCTCGTCTCTATACCTATAAATATGCGGCCTTAAAATCGATAAAAAGATGGGTTTTCTCCAGGATCTTCGAAAGAGTGAAAATTTGATCAACTGTGGACTTTCCTGGCCTAAAACCACACTGATAGGGGCCAATCAGATTGTTAACGAGGGGTTTTAGGCATTAACATAATATGGTAGATAATATCTTGTACGCGATGTTAAGGAGGCTGATACCTCTGCAGTTGGCGCAATTGATGGGGTCTCCTTTCTTGTGGATCAGGCAAACGATGCTGAGATTCTATTCATCAGGCAAACATTCGTTTGACCAAATATTTGAAATGAGTTGGTGTATGCTCTCTACCAAGTCATCTCCAGCTGCTTTGAACAACTCGGACGGTAGGCCATCAGGTCCAGCAGTCTTATTGGTTTTAAGGTTGGATATCCTCACTTCGTTTTGGTCAAGTGGACGGGAGTTTTGGCTGTCATTGTCTATGTTGAATGGTCCATTCTGCCTGACAGCGGTATGCTGGTCATCGTCGTTGTTATACAGTCTGCAGAAGAAGTTTTTCCATATTCTCAGTACAGACTGTTACTCTGCGAGGTTTCCTTCTTCAACTCTACAGGTTTCTTCTTTTGGAAAAATCGATGTTCTTAGTCTCTTTTGCTCGTAGAGCAGACCTCGTGCTTCTTTGGCTTCATGTGCTTGCTTGAGTTGTGGAGAGATTTCAGTATACGCGTTCGGCGAAGATTCTGGCGGTATCTTGCGATTGCAGCTGGCGAAGATACTGGAGGTATGACTTGCGTCAATCACAATGTGATCAGGAGACCGCCATGTCCACTTGTGGATATTGAGATGAAGAAACCGTGTGCTTACTATAGTGACGATTCGCTCCGCAGCAAAGTCAATAAGCCTAAGTCCTTTGCTAGACATGGTGTCCTTTCCCATCTTGGCGTTAAAATCGCCTAACACGATTTTAACGTCATATTTAGGACATTGCTCGTATGTCTTGTCGAGGAATTGGTAGAAGCACTCTTTGGTGGCGTCGTTCTTATCCTCTGTGGGGGCATAAGCACATATTAGGCATATCCAACCTCGAGAGCTAGGTCCATTGTTGAAACGCCTAGCCAGTAACCTACTTCGGGGATGTGAGTGCTGCCGTTGGCCCATTAAAATCTCATCCACGACCATCTCTTTTCCAAGACCCTGACTAGAACTTGGAGAATCCTTATCGACCTGAGCTTTAAGTATGTCAAAGTAGCCTAGATAAGGTGTTGTTTCCGTTGTTTTCATCGAGGGAAATCGTCCGCTGACATATTTATAGTGGTGCTATTTTCTCTTGATCAACACTCGGGCTTTTAAGTTTGTCAAGTCGAGTCCGGGTGGACAACGGCTAGTATCCCATGGCTACCACTTGGAGGTAAAATAAGCACAATTGATGTATCGTAACAGTTGTACACACTGGGCTTTACCAGGTTAAAGCCAGTCAGTTCCTACCCTATTTCTCCAACATCCAGCTCACAATTACCACTCAATAAAAATCACATAGTATTCGATTCAGTTGTTTTCGAGTTCATAGTATACATCCCTTCATATAGACCTCGTTTTTATTGTTTAACCTCTGCCGAACGTCTGACAAACAACATTTTAATAACGCTTCAAATTCAAGTAATAAACAAAATACTGTCCTTTTCCGGGTAAAAATCACTTATTGCTGTGAAGTCTGATTCTGACTTGTCTAAGGAATATATTTTACTGAAGTCAATTCGGTACACACAAATGTAGTTGGTAACAAGTAACATACATGCAGATGTGTATATGTTAATGTACATCGCATTATAGAATATACCAATAGTCGGGTAAAAAATTAATGTTGTAAACAATCTTCTAAAGCACAACTTTTCTGTACATCTCAAAATTTAAAACTATGTATGGCTTTTCAAAATTTCTTTTGTACTAAGCATTCTTAACAGGATAAAGGCGTATAGGTCAAGCCATAAAATATGTGCAGTCGCTGTTGCCCCAACATAAACTTTATATCCCCAGCGAATTAACTTTAAGCAGATGAACTTTATGTGTGGGGTGACGCTCATGGTACCAAGCATTCCATTGTGTATGCAAACAATTTTCTTCCGGTGGCGTTCAAAATTTATTATTTAGATGAACAAACAATAGTTGGACTTTGTTGAAGTTGGTTTATTTTGTTGTCCTCGCAAAAATAAAGATTGACCATTCTATTATTGGACCGGTCTCAAGAGATAGGTTGGAAATTGACAATCCTCTCTTAAAAAACATGAACAAAAGAAAAAAAAAAAAAAAAAAAAAAAAGACTAAAAAGAAAAAATCCATCTGGAACGGAACGTATGATGTCCTGCTTCCGTCTAATAGAAATTTGAGACATTGTCTACCCAAACAAATTGCTGAACAATTGTAAAAATAATAGTGCTTTATTCTAAAATTAAAAAAAAAACTACGTGCTGGAATAGTACTACACAGATTTGAAATCTATCATGTGCTGCACAAAGTACGAAACGTAAAAAACGGAACATTGTTGGAAAATTGCACAAAGAAGAAATCATTTGAGTCGAGGGCGGCCAACAACGCCAATTCACTGTGAAGCTTCCAATGGCAGTTTTACTCTTGGATGTGTGTCAGACGTTCGCGAGTGGTGGGGCCGTGAGGAAACCTTATTTTTCTGTTTTCTTGGATTCGAACCTTGAATCTCCTGGTCACTTAACCAATAAGCCACGGCGCCGGTATTCTTCATGTCATGGTCAAAAGATATACTAGTCATTCAAGTACGCGATGACAATAAGTAGTAAATAATCATAACATAACTATAAATACCATAATGTATGTATGTTACTGTCATGTAATTTTAAGAGAAGATATTATCTAAAATGTCCTTTCCTTCTATGCATTTGTAAAGGGGTGGCCATTTGTTGGTTTCTTTTTAAAATTGCTATAAAAAAATCCATTTAATATTTTTCAAAGTTTCTTGCCTGAATCGTTTCTGGATTGTCAGTATAATATCAATCTTTAACGGCACCCCCAAAAAGAAGTCCAACGGCGTCAAATCGCAGCTGCGTAGAACCCAAGTAACATCACCAAACCGTTTATTGTGCGCAAAAGATCGATTGTTGGATGGCTTATATGGTACGGAGCACTGTTTTGCTAGAACCAGAGATCGTCCAAGTTCATTTCCTCAGTTTCTGTCAAAAAAAATCAGGTATTATGCCTCCGAAATGCCGACGATGCATTCGCTTCTCTCTATGACTACGTGTCGATTTTGATAGCCCCAAGCAGTTTTGACCTAACCTCAAAATTATCCTGTGAATGAATACGGCTATAGTAAAATCTATTCTGATTTACGACAGCCTCGTATGGTTGCAGGTAACAAGCAAAACCACCAAACATAGGAACCACCAGTGCAAACATACAGCTGGAGACCAAATACGAGTACAATGGCTCCATTACGATCCTACAGAAACATGTAGGCAATGTATGTACTACTGATTACACCACACCATACCTAGACCTTATAAGACTTTTCTCAAGCATCTACCGGAATAGGGATCATTGGAAAAGTGGTATATTACCCAATACAAATCTACAGCGGCATACACCGGATCCATAATGGAAACAGGCGTAGGTGTGGTTATCTATTCCGAACTCCTGGTTATATCGAAGTCAGTCCGACTTCCGAACTGCAGCGGTGTTTTCCAGGCGGAAGTCCTAGCAGTGGCAAAAACCGCCCGTGAGACTGAGGGCAATACCACAAGACGATATCACTTTTTTCATGGCCAGGCAGCAACAAAAGCTTGTCAAGAAGAGCTCAATGTTCTTGGAACACAACATAAGATAAAACTCCGCGTGGTCCCTGGACATTAAGGCATACCAGGGAATGAGAAAGGGGACGAACTGACAAGAAAAGGATCGGCATTAAGCCCTGACCAATCTGACTCATCGGTGAACATCCCGCCTTGCACACAAAGCAGGGAATAAAGCTCTAACAGAGGCAAATGGCAGGTTGACCCCTCTTTACGACAAAGACAGGACCGACAGATATATGCAAATGAAAATAAAATCCCTATCTACTCTTATAGGAGTGATTACGGGGCATAATACTCTGCGGTATCATATGAAAGAGCTACGCATAACGGAAGAATACCTACTCGTATGTAGGGGTTGCAATGACAAGGAAGTTTACGGGGATACAACCCACTGACCAGGCCTCAAAGAAATAAATTCCTGTGACAACACTTCTTCCAGGTTCTAGAAGAACTATCTGGCAAACCGGTGAATAACATCTTGAACTTCAACAAATCCACAGGATGGCTTGCAGGTACCATAAGAACAGTAAGTACGGTTATATACTCTTTTATAGGAACCTCACGGGCAAGGTAATTTTAGTCTTTCTCTCCAATGAGTTTCACAAACGGTCTGTAGTGACCTGAGTGTGGCGGAGCAGCTTTACCCTCTCACCTCACCTTCTTAATTTAAAAACAATTTTCTTGAAAACGATTTTGACCAAATTCGATACTTGGGTCATGGTGGACATATGCTATTAAATGGCGTACCAGGCTTTCGCGAAAAAGAACGGTGCTTTACTGGTTCTTAAAAACTGCCCATTTGTCGGCCATGGCTCAATCGATTTTATTCGAAATTAATATCTAAACAATATTTGATATATGCAAGATCATGGAATACTAAGTCTTGGAAATTGTCATAAAAATTTTTCTTGAATTTTAACGGATTGTCGAAATGTTTTTTTTTATTTGTTTTTAATTTTAACGGATTTAAAAATAATTTAAAGAAATCATACAGGAACGTTACAATCCATCTGGAACAGTTCGTATGATACTCTATTCCCCATATTTGAAGTGAGCGTGACATTGCGAAATGTTTAAAACAAACCCAATGATATCTTTCTATGCAGAAAATATTTGCGTGATTTCTAAAAAATTTGATCACAACACTGTTGTTACAACTTTTTCTTAGTAGAAAGGGATATGGCTTCCAAAATTGTTAACCGAAGTTCACAGATCCTGATGAGATATTCAAAATAAGACTTAACCATCACTGTGAATAGCCTTGAAAAAGCAATATGTGTTTTAGTACCCTATCCAGGGTATATTAATATTGGTACATTGTACATTTTCTTTTTCCGAATGTGTGCCTGTCAATCAGGTTAGTTGTTTTTGAAAATATTGTATACGTACGTAAATTTTTCACGACAACTGCAAAACAAATTCCACAAATTTTTTTGCATAGCGTTTCCTTAATAAGGGATTCGATCCCAATTGTTCATTGAATTAGGGGTTTTGAAAATGCTGTTAAATTTGTGGAAGGTTAACATGGTTTTCGTTTACAATATTTCTGCAAATATGCATTTGAATAATTTTCAAACTTTCAAATATGTACATCCTTTTGTATTGGGGGCTTTTATGCATAGACATCGGACAAAGGAACTCATACAGGGTGTCCTACGTTTAATCGACCAAAAATTCAAGGGTTTGTACGTTGTGGTAACACAAACAAAAAAAAGTGCACGAACTTGCACCATTTTTTTTAAAATCTGTTCAATTTTGAAAAAAAAAAAATATCTTGCCAATTTCCCGAAACTTGGTATTGGTCTTGCATAAGTATGTTAAATATTGTTTAGATATTAATTTCGAACAATATCGATTAGGGTTAGGCACACGTATTGTGATACCACAGGATTAGGGGATTTCTCCCGTCCTATCTTAGAACCCATTGGAGCTTGTAATGAAACGATGGAGGTTCCTACCATTCGAGTCAGCCAGTTTAGCGAAGTTGTCATAAAAGTAGGCTCCCAAGTGAAGCCTTCTTCCGACAGAGAGAGCCGGACAAGTGCAGACGAGATGGAGAGTAGTTTCCTCCTCCTCCTCGTATCTACAGCTTCTACAAAAGTCATTAGAGAAGAGCTTAAGCTTTTTGAGTTGCCTTCCAATGAGACAGTGTCCCGTAATGACATCAATTGTTCCAATTGAGATCAACCTCTTCGAGCCTTTCTCATCAAATCCATCTAGTGACATGACGCTTAATGACAGTCTCCCACCTGAAGTTGGTCTCCTTTTCATCCCATCAGAATCCCTCGGCTACAAATTTTATTACAGTTTTGAGATAAAATTTCTTAAAAATCGTGGAAATATCTTCTGAACAGAAGGATATCAATGCATCTGTTTTACAAAATTCGTACCGCCACTCACACTTAATTAAGGGTGAATTAGAAGGGTATCATACGATCCGTTCCAGATGGAGTGTAACTTTCCTCAATGTTTTTCAACTAGGACGGACCAATCCGTTCTATTTATACCGTTGTCTTTTTTGTAGACCAATATCTCAATACCCACTACAATTTATTGTAGATAAAAAAATAATAGTCAAAGAGTTCCAACGTCAATTAAATCTACTTTTACGGAGATTTAAAGGGGAGTGTAGTGCACCTACACATATGTATGTGTGCATACTCGTATATATGGAGAGGTTCCAATCTATGCAACTACCCAAAGAATGCATAAGAGTCACTTAAATATTCCATCAAAAGAGAAGTCAGGTTCCAAATGAAGTTGCCTCTCACAGCATATGAAGCTACCCGACCTAACTATAAAGTACTTCCTCCAATATGTCAATGCTCTATGAAACCCAAACACTTAAAATACAAGTGGCCCGAAAGGAAGTGCAAAGAAATAACGAACCAAAAAAAAAGCTTTAATTACTTCTCTTATTATTTTCAAGAGTAGACCGGTATGCTTTGAAATATTTGAAAATCATGGAAACATTTGGACAAATTTTCATGCAAATACTGGTCATTTTTTAAAGTATAAATACGAGTATGTACCTTCGCTTGGGTTTTCTATAAATTTGTCATATTTCCGTACAACACATTTATATTTCGGTATATTCCTACCATGGAGTTTTCATTATAAGTTTTGCCTTTTGAGTTTCATTAACGATGGAATTTCAACGTACTTTGCCTTCCAAATTACGCCTAACAAAGAAACATGCCCGGAAGCGAAATTTCAATTTCCAACACAGTTTCCCATGAAAAAATTAACATCCCTTACACAAAAGAAAATAATAATTAAAGCATTCTCCCTTCGCTTCACTTAGTGCCCATTGGAGTAAGCATGAAATGTACTCATTTGTATGGCTGTGCACTATATGGTCACATATTGTTTATCACTATGGTAGATTAAATTGAATATAATATTCAAAATAGTTTGTTTATTTAAAAAAAGGAAACATACGAGTCAGTTGTCAGCGTTATTACCTTTCATTCAAAGTGGTTTTATTGATTTTATGTACAAACAAATAAAAGCATACCGAACATTCCATCGCCTTGAGGTATAATCGTCTTCAGAAGATCTATGTGTATTTAAAAAAAAAAAATGGTTCGTACACTATGAACGTGAATCAACTTCACCTGTATAATCAGCATTTCCAATTAAAAACGCTGCAATGAGAGCAAAACTATGATGTCTACTGCTTTTTGAGACACTATTCTACTGGCGGCGCTTTTTAAAAGTAGTCTCCCATGCGGGAGGTTATGTGCATCATCCCCAAATGTACATAGAATGTTCAAACGTGTTAAGAGGACAATCTATTAAGGACAATCACGTTTTTTACTTCTTTTTTTTTTGTTCGGAATGAAAAGGGTTACTTTACGTTGCTGTGTAAACAGCCTTCTCTAACATTTTGAAAGGATGTGCCAACGAACTTGTAGTGGTAGTGTAATAAAACTTACCACTACCTGGGCATGTGTCAAAGAAATGATATGAAAGCTTCCGTTTTTTTCCTCTTTTTTTCGCTGAATTTGCTTGCTTTCAGGTTGTTTGTGAAACAAAAAATAAAAAATACAAAAGCAATTTTCAGACCCAAGATTTATGTTCAGACTGTTTATACAAAAATGTTTGTTCATGAATTTTAAATGAAGAATTTTAATTATAGTCAATGAGAAAAAGTATGCAAACAGGAATTAAGGAAAGGCAGTAAATAGTGAATAAACTTATACTTGTTCACTTGTACATCTGTATATGACCTGAATTCGGTTTTGCATAATTATACGTAGATATTATATGTATATTCGGCATGGCTCTAGGATCTTAATAAGTTTTTCAAAACACCCACAATAGAAGAATCCTGAACTAACACGATGCAATTGCATCAAGATGATCAAAATGGGAGAAGAGGCAGCGCTAGCATCAACATATGTGGCAAATTCGTTGAGCCAATGCAACAAAAGGCAGATGGACATATAAACTGATAAAGGCAATCCAAGACTGAATAAGTCGAAAACATGGGGAATGCAATTACCATCTTACACAGTTCCTGTCTGGACGAAGATGAAGATTTGGAGCACACGCTTTACGGCATGAAAAAGTACTCTGCCCAGTTCGTCGTTACTCCTCGATCATAGAGTTGTTATCTCTTCAAAATGAGCTGCGCAGAACATAAAACCTAAGAAGAGCAGTAGAAGCAACACAAGCATCAGAAACAGCAGACACAAGACGCATAGCATGATTTGCTAACCAGCCCCGCGAAGTGATACCTATCGGCAGTCCCGCGGGGAGAGTGGTAGAAGACTTCTGGGTGTGGACGAGTACGTAGCCGCATTCCTGGCATCAATTATTCGGGCTTGCGAATCATGCGTTCTGATAGCCCGGTTTACTAGTATCTTTAGATCTGTTTCTTCATATCTCTAACCTGTCGAGATATTAAGTTGCCTCGATTTAAACTCACGTGGTATAGGGAAGGGATTTTTAATGTGGATTTTTTCGATATTTAGTAAATTTAAAAATTTCGTACTGCCCATGCTAAATTTAATTATCTCAAAAAAATTTACATTTTTCAGGTTTCCGATACTTACAAGGCAGCAACAAGTAAGAATTGAACCCTTATCATGAATCAGTTGTGTGTCCTGCAGTCGGTTATAGCCTCATAACTTTCAAACCCTTAGACGTAGAAGGTTGATATTTTGACCAGGGGTGTGTTTTGTTAACCCGCAGAGTAACATTTTGAAAAAAAAAAAACCTAAACAAAAGCATTTTGGAGATTAGAGGACTAGACTTACCACTAAATAGCCTTCTTAGCCCAAAAAAACAGCGGTTGGCAAGAGTGATTCTTCGCCTGATCTCTGCGCTGGTGTCATAATTCGAATTTGCGATGGAATCTACTCGTAGGTTGACAAAGTCCTTAACTACCTTCTAATTGTCAATTGTAACGCTATATCCAAGTCGCCAAAGTTGATATCAATGTCGTCGGCATACGATAGTAGTAGTACAGACTTTTGAAAGATCGTACTCCTGATGTAAGCTTGAGAATTTTGTTCAATCTTTCCAAGTATTAAAAATTAAGAAATCAAATTGCAGCGCGTCACCTTGTCGTAATTCTTTTCTGACATCAAAGGATGTGATGTTACCGACCTTGATGGAGCAGCGTGCATTCACCAGTGCATTCTGCACAGACGGATGAGTTTCGTAGAGACGCCAAAACTATACATGGCTCTGTATAGCTGTTCTCTATAAAGGCTGTCATAGGTTATACATAAGCCTTTTAATAATTCAAGCTAAGGCACGTAGTATCTTTGAGTCTTTGAAGGCACGTGAAGGCGACAAATCGACAGAATCATTTACAGCAAGCCATGGATGGTTTCAACGGTTTAGGCGGAGATTCAACCTGCATAAATGGATAATTACTCGTAGCGGTGAGGTGGCAAGCGCGGATGTCGAAGTAGCAGAAAAATTTGTTGACGAATTGGATGGAATAATTAAAAAAGGTAGCTTCTTCCCGGAACAGATATTCAATGTGGATAAAACCGGGCTTTGGTGCAAAAAAAAATGCCTGAAAGGTCCTATATGCATAAAGAAACTAAGGCAATGCCCAGTTTCAAGGCTTTTAAAGACAGGATCATGTTGTTGTTGGGAGGGAATTCCGCTGGGTTTAAGTTAAAGCCTTTCCTGATCTATAGCTCTGAAAACCCACGTCCATTAAAGAACGTTAGTAAAATCAGTCTACCCGTTTATTATCATGCAAATAAAAAGGCGTGGATGATGCAACCTTTATTTGAAAGTTGGTTTTTGAATTGCTTCACACCCTCAGTCCAGCATTATTGTTTAAAAATGGGAGTTCCTTTTAAAAATATTCTCCTGCTTGATAATGCTCCAGGCCACCTCCAGCATCTTGATGATCTGCAGCCATACGTAAAGGTAGTGTATTTTCATAAAACATAACTGCTGTCCTACAGCCAATGGATCAGAACGCAATAGCCACGTTCAAAATGTTTTATATGCGCACAACTTTTTCCCAAGATGTAGCAGCAACAGAAAATTATATAATAACTCTTCGTGATTTTTGGAAATCATACAGTATTTTAGATTTCATTAAAAATTAAATCGGCTTGTGGATAAGTGTATGCAAGCATATTGAAAAAATGCATAAAAAGTTTCGCTAACTATATCGAATTGTTTGACAATCTTGAACAAACTGATGTAATTCAAAAGATTGCGGGCCTTGTCAATGCGCTTAATTTAGATGTTGAAGTGGAAGACATTGCTGAATGCCAATGGAGAGCCAACAAATGAGAATTTAATAGTTTTAGAAGTGATGCAGAATTTGGAAGAAGAAGAAGAGGAAAGAACTGAAGACATGAAAAATAAATTCACCGTACATGGATTCTCCAAAAAGAATATGGCTATGTTGGAACTTGAGGCTATGGATCCAAATACTAAACGTTTTCGTAAAGTTAAACGTGGGATGAGTGAACTTTTAAAGTAGTGTAAAGAAATTTATCAAGAAAAAAAAAGATTAGAAAGCAAACCACACTTACGAGTTTCGTTTCGCCTGTTACATCCAGGACCTCCACCCTTGAAGGTACAACTTCCATTTATAGGTAGGATAATGTAATATTTTGTTTTTAACATACTACAGGTACCTTAAAAAATGAGACTTGCCATAAAACCAATATTGTAAAACCAAATATTCAACAACATCCACCTCATATATGTACATATATTTGCAACACAAAAACTCAAATTTTTACAAGTTTCTTTTCGATTTCTACACTCAATCACTCGCATCAAAAAATTCTAGGCAACGGGCTCATTGCAAAGAAAAAAGGGGACGGGTCGCAGAAGAAAGACCACCAGCGCCGAAGATTGGCTTTTAAAGCTAATAAGTCTACGTGATCGATTCAAATCTGCTGAAGATTTAAGGACAGACTTTGCAGAGGCTGGCGCATCAGAGATAAGCTCACGGACTATAAGACGAAGACGAAGGTTTCAAGAAGCTGGCTTGAACGCAAGAAGACCTGTCAAAAAACCATTTCTAAATAAACGAATGCTCCTAAAATGTCTCCAGTGGGCCAAAGATCATAAAAACTGGACCATAACGGATTGGAAAAATATGATCTTCTCAGATGAGTCCAAGTTCAACATATTCGACTCTGACGGAATACGGTGCGTGAGGCGAAGAACTGGAGAAAGATTCAATGATGAGTGCGTGACAACAACCGTGAAACAAGGAGGCTCAAGGATGATTTGGGGATGCTTTTTCTATCACGGCGTTGGACGGCTGGCTCTAATAAATGGAATGGTGAACGCAGAAAAATATAAAAAAATATTGGAAGACAATCTGCTACCACATTTAGAAGAACACTTATCATACTCAGATAAGCTGATTTTCCAAGATGATTCTGCGCCTTGTCACCGCGCGAAATAGGTGAGTGCTATTTTTTTACTTCTACCAAAATATTAGCAAAACGTTCGTAAAGTTTTATTATTGTAAACGCATTTTTTCATTCTAGGTCGAAAATAGTTCTAACCGAGAATAGTATTACAACATTGGATTGGCGCTGACCTGAATCCGATTGAGAAACGTTGGTTCATAATTAAGGCTCAGGTAGCGAAGAAGAAGCCACACACAATAACCGAGTTGGACAAATTCATTGAAAAAGTGTGGTATGAGGAAATCGCACTGGATACTTTACACAGCCTGATTACATCAATGGGACTACAAAGTATTAACATCTTGAGTTCTCGGAAGTTTGAGAAGCCTGTTTCCTGTAATAATAATCATAAACTCGAATAGCAATAAAAACTATCATTATGCACATTTACTCACTTGTTTTTTTCTATGAAACTTAAAACAATTTGAAAATGTTTGCATCAAAGCCCTTTTTTTGGAAATTGGTTTATTGTTTTACGAATCTGAAATGTATTTCAACAAATTAACTTTCGGTAAAGATGGATCTCGATTATCTTTAAAACCTTCAAAATTATTCTACTAACATTAGTTTTTTCACCATGTCCGCATTTCTACGTCCGTTACTTATGAAGTAAAAAGAAAAGAAAAATAAATGATTTTTTTTGAAACGCTTTGCTTAAACAAAATAAATTAAAAAAAACACAATTTTTAGGTGACCTTAAAGATTACTCTACTTTCAAGCAATACCATTGATCTAAACGACATATTTTTATCGATTACTAGAGCTCTAAATATTTCTTAATGCAGTGAATTTAAGAGTTTTGCATAATAGACCCATACGAAAATTGAATTATGCAAGCACTTTTGACTAAATGCGCCACTGTGCGATGTTGGAATTCGAGTGAAATCACTTCACCATATCTTACCCCATCTTCATTTGATTTTGATGATTTTCAGACAGACGATATGTACATACCCGACGTAATTCAGGAGTTCTTGGCTAATATATATGATGTAAATATTTTTGTTGTTTTATTATTTTAAGCAATTTATTTTTCCTGAAATAAATAAAAAGGCCGTGTATAAGTTTCGATTCTTTTGAAAACTTAGGAATTAAAATGGACCTTTAATTCTTGCCATAATAAAACAACGGTCTTTTGCACTACTTTTCATTAGCTAGAAAAACAAAAAGCCAAATATGATTAAATTGTAGTTTTAAAAGTTATATGATGGAAATCGATAGAGTAGACCTTTTGAATCAATTGAATTCGATATTAATTTTGGAAAATTTCATTGACATTTAATTAATATATTCTGTTTTTTAACTTTATTTCAGAAATATGTGAGCGAATTATCCACAGTGCGAGATTGCGCTACAGAGTGCGCAGAAAAAGGTATTTAAGTCCTATTGAAGTGTAAAATTTCCAAAATTGCTATTAAATTTATATGGTGCTAGCATACCGCCTGGTGTCAACAAAAAAATATGTAAAACACGCACCCGCAAAAATGTTGACCTATTCTTCATTGTGACCACGTAATGTTCTACTTACGTGAAATGAAAACTACCACGTTCCATTTTCTTAGGTGCGGTTGCGAACTTTTAAAAACCTTATAGTACGACCTTTAACTTAAGTGATTATGCTCAAGGCTCAAGAAACTAGTCTTCGCCCGCACTAATCTTTAAAAATACTCGTATTTGGTTTCCATTTTTATTAAAATCTGCACTTTGTTGCTTGCATGCTTGCAGAAAACACAACTACGATTTTTGCATGTTGCCTATGAATAGGAATACATTTCACATTTGTGATATATGTATAAATACTAAAAAAAATAAAAAAAATATATCAACAACAAATTAATGTGCCGCAGGAATTCAAACCCGCCATTATCAAGGGTAAAAAAGAATAGTTAACGCAACGTCCCAGGCTCAACAAACTCCGAAGCGATGAGGCAGCGATGCGGCGTGTGATCTAACAGTGACATTTTTTTCTTGCCGAGAGGGTGAAAATCTTCTAAAGACACCATAAGGCCCAAGCGCGTGCTTATGGTAGTGTGAGATTTTTATTCACTAAAAACACCGCTCTCCAAGATTAATACTACAAATAAGCCGACGCTTATCCAGCAGTTTTATTTTCGCTTACGAGACTCGTGATTTTTGGAAAAAAGATGTTCGTATGTAATCAAAAAGAATGCAGCACTTTAGGAAGGATACATTCCAATGAAAGTTCCTGCGGTTTTCACGATCGGCATATATGATACTACGAGTATAATACTATGATACTATGGCCGTGAACATGATCTTTGTGTTTACGAGCAAATTTTGCTATCTCTTTGACGACGCTGGGAAGTCCCCGATCCCGATGAATATTTTCGTTACGTACGTACCACGGTGCGCTACGATCGTTCTAAAAACTTTATTTTCAAAAGTTTGTAGAATGTTTCTATTGCTTTTTTCTGGTGCAAGCCCATAGTTGTAGACCATACGTCCACACCGGCTTTAGCACTTGCTTATAGATAATCAATTTGTTATGTAGGCTCAACTTCAACTACATTTGTCGATATTTGTTTTCGAGCTCATCGCGTTTCTTTTTTAAGTGCGATTTCCATTTAAGCTTAACATCTAGAGTCATTCCTAGATCTTTTGTTCCGTTCGCGTACGGTATTTGAGCCAAGTTTACATATACAGGTAATCTGTCCACTTTTTTGTAGGTGAAGTTGACGTGATTAGATATGCTTTTGTTCAACACGATACGCCAAGAATTCGTCCAAGCGTGGACTTTATTAATAGCTTGTTGCAGCCTTCCAGTTGCTGCTTCAATTGTATCGCCCGTTGTCAATACCGCCGTATCGTCCGCAAACGTGGCGACGACGCAGTTTCTTTTACGCGTGTAGAGTACATATAGAAGGGGGGCAAGGATACTCCGTTGTGGGATTCCGGCCGCAATCTCCTTGAAGTCAGAGTAATCATTTCCGTGCTTGACACGAAAATGTCTTTAGGTGACGTTCGATTGTAAGATTAGAAAGAGTTCCCGTGGAAGTAGTAGTTGCAATTTATACTCCAAGCCTTCGTGCCAAACCTTAACGAAAGCTTGTGAGACGTCAAGAAATAGACCACAACAAATCTTTTTTTCTTCGAGAGTTTTCTCAATCACGCCAGTTATTTTGTGGACTTGGTCTATTGTAGAATATTTGATTCTAAGTCCAAACTGATGGTCAGGAATGAGACATCTTTCGTCGATTACGGGTTGTAGTCGTTTAGAAAGTAGTTTTTCGAATATTTTAGAGATAAACGACAATAGGAAATTTTTTTAAGGTAGTTCACTATCTTATTGCTTTTAAATTCTCTAAGGCTATTGCATAGTCGGTTAAGGACCTTTTCATGCTGCGGTGCGGGAGTGATTAGCCATTTCTATCGTGCTTTTCTTTTCTCCCTCACCAGTTCAATGATTTCACTTGAATACTTTTCGTTGCCGTTAATCTTATAGCTTCTAGAAGGAGTGTTTCTCCATGCCGCTCTTTGGATTGCTTCCACGAAACGATCAACTTCGTCCTCCAGTTCACAAGGTGTTTTAAGTGATACATTTAAGGCTTGATCAACGCTTCACCAAGTAATAAAATTACCGGAGAGTGGTCAGAAGAGAGATCAAAACTTTCTTCGACTGTAATAAATTTATCGTAAATGCATTTTGAAACGAAAAAATCGATAAGATCGGGAATTTTTTCTGAGTCAGTTGGCCAATAGGTGGGTTTTCCTGTTGAATAAAAACAACAACAGAATTCATTTGCCACTTCGCAGAGAATTTTTCCTTTAGAAGATGTACATCTTGAACCCCAGAAGGTGTGCTTCGCGTTGAAATCTCCACCAATAAGGAAATTAGAACCAAGGGCTTTGAAGACACGAAAGTAGTCGTCTTTTTCGACCGATCATCGCGGCGGACAGTAAACAGACGCTATATGGTTGGTTGGTTGGTTTGAGAGGGTGAGCTTATGCTCTTCACTTAGGCCTCCATTGGGCCCGTTGTGTTCCCCTCATCTGCGTAACTGTAAGGAATAGTGATGTGTTTTGGGAATTATGTATTGAGAATATTTAGGTCTAGGGATCATGGGTAGTATCAACTATATCGTATAGTGATCGGGGAATCGTAGTGTTCGTCTGGCGAACTCCAGTATATCCCCGATTCCTTTCTTATTGAGGTGTGTAATATCCGGAATCCTTGGAGATCCCAGAATTTTCAGCCTTAGCCTCGCTGTAGCGGGGCAGTGACAGAGGAAGTGTTCTATATCTTCCTCCTCCTCTTCACAGTTGGCACAGATTGCTGTATCAGCTATCCCGAGTCTGAACGAATGTTTGTTGAGATTGATGTGCCCTGTTAAAAGTCCCACCATCAATCTCAGTTGTATTCTGCTTGAGTTAAGAGCTCTTTTTGATGTGTTGTTACTCGGTTTAGTTATTACAGATCTAGTCACTTTGCACGTGTTTAGATTCGTCCAGTAGTTATTGAACTCTTGTCGTATCTTTTCATTGATTATTGTTTTAATAGTTGTCAGAGGGACCCCTATTGTACTATCCGGGTTCAGTTCTGTATTGCCTGCTCCTTTCCTTGCTAGTTCGTCTGCCTTTTCGTTACCCGGTACACCCTCGTGCCCCGGTACCCATGTGAGACGTACTATATTGCGTCTGGCAAGTAAGTTCAATTTAGTTTTGCACTCCCTTACTAGTCGTGATTTCGACATGGGGTTTGTGATCGCGCTAATTGCTGCTTTGCTGTCCGAGCAGATGTCAATTTGCCTTTCTTCGCTGGTGTCTTCTGCGAGTATTTCGGTAAACAGACGCTATATTGTAGCTCATGTGTTTATTTTTAACCAGCTCTATGTTTATACCAACCGAGTGTTCGATTTAAGTTTTAATGAATAAGAACGAACCGCCCCGCGCTCTATCAGAAGGATGATAGGCGTGATAGCCAACGTAGCCTCTTATCTTTATTTGCGATTCCCTTGTTAAATGTGGTTTCAGAGATCAAACATATGTCGATATTTTCTCTCATTAGAAAAATTTCTAATTCGTTAAATTTTTGTAGGAGTCCGTTTGCATTCCATGTTATAATTTTAAGCAAAGAGTCCTTTAGATTTAGTCTACTTAGATTTAGATATAAGATTAGCCCTACAGAAGCTTTGGACGCTACTGAGTCGTTCGAGAATTCTTTTGTTCGTTTCACATTGTTCCTCGAACTTAGCGTAAATGCAGTTCAGAATTTCTTTCAACGGATCAGAGGGTGGCCCGTCGTTTCGTCTGGTTGCTTTGACTGCAGCCTGAGAATACGTCAGAAAACTGGGATTCGTTGGCTTATCCGAGGTTATTTTTCGTTCACTCTTTTTAGTGGACGACTTCGACGTACTTTTAATCAGCTTAGAGGGCTGATTGACTAGTTTAAGAGACTGCACTGCTGATTCGAGCATCCTTTCAGTCGGCTCAGGAGTCTGAACAATTGGCTTACGAGCCCGCTCATGCTTAGCAAAACGCTCTACCGACTTAGGAGCCCGATCGACTGATTTCGTTCCCCGCACAGTCGCATCTGTAGTTCCTTTGCGACCTCGCAAAAGCGATAATTTGCTGGGTGCCTTCCTTTGCAATTAACGCAAGTTACTTTTTCATTTTTCCTTATATCTCTTTCTTATTATCTGTGCTTTTTGGTTCAAATGCAATGAAATCTTTCTACTCAGAGGATATGCGCTTGATTTTTAATAGGTTTTACCACATAATTTGTAGCTAAGACAGTTTCTTAGCAGCAAGTGGGTGTGGTGGTTACCATTCATGACCGAAGTTTAAGGATTCAAGTGCAATATTCACAATAAGACTTAATCATCACAGTAAATAGGTAGGAATGACATTATATAATTTGTGGATCGAATTATAGAGGATGTGGGCGTCTATATATTATGTTCAGCAAATATTTTTCAGTTTCTAGTACAAATATTTCTAAAAGGGCGTGGCTGTAGACGGATTTTAAAAAAATTTACACTTGTACTGATTCGAGTCCTGAGAAGGCTATGTACCGAATTTCGTCTTCCTAACTCAAAACTGAAGGCCCAAAAAGTGGTGACATATTGAGGGATGGACAAACATGGTTAGATCGACATACTATATGTAACTTTTAACGTTGGTCACAAATATATGTAGTAAAACTTATATTTTATTAAACAGAAAGATTCGAGTGACAACAATACTTTACAAAACAAGAGTACAAATTTATTACGACTTTTCCAGACTACTGACTACTGACTACCGTCGACGACCGCTCCGTTTCGATGTTAAAAGTCAACTCCCAGCTCCTTCGTCCATCCGTCAGTTTGCTTCACCACAGCGACCAGATGTTTAGCCTATTTAGCATTCCGTACCAGGCCCACGCTCGGGCGACCCACGACCACACAGCTCCGATTCCACATGCCGCCGCGCCGATTATTATCACCTTCCTATAGTTTGCGATTTCTCCAGTATCGCCATCGATACTTTTATTCGGAACTTTAACTGGGTCATCTGCACTACACTACCAGCAGTGCAATGCACCCCATTACGGTGGCGTGTGTGGGTTCTTAGTCACCCACTCGGTGCCGTTATGTGATCTTCCTGGAATGTGTCGAGCGATGGCGAACGAGCTATATAATAGAATCGTCTCTGATTAATGTAGTAAACTGATATTCATGACGCGTCGGCAGTCTGGAAAAGTTAGTTAATATTATTTTACAATGCTATACTTATCTATCTATCTATCCTACATATATATACACCCAACACCGTTATTACTTCTCTATATTACAAACTATGTATAAAAATTAATTCAAAATATTTAGAACATAGAGGAGAATTAAAGCCCGTCAAGAAAGAATCGTGTGATACCCTATCTTCTAGCCTAATAAAGTGGTAGTTTCGAGATTTTAAAAGCACATCCAATGATATCTTCGTATTTAGATGGTACATCTGCGATTTTTAAGACATTCTATCAGAAAACTGTAGTTAGGGCTTTTTCTTAGCAGAATATGGGCATGGCTGCCATTTGTAACGGAAGTTCACAGATTCTAAAGAGATATTCACGATAGAACTTAACCATCATCATTAATAGCTTTGAGGATGCAGTGTAGGTAAAAGTGGGCGTGGTCATGTAGATCGTACGCACGGAATGTACAGAAGATCAACGTCTATATATTTTATCTAGACAATAATAAATAATAAATAAAATAATAATAATATTTTTCAGTTTGTAGCAGATGAGCGGATCTCAAAATAATTTAAACTTGTATTGCTTCAGATTCCAGAAAGCCTATATACAAAATTTCCTTTTCCTAGGTCAAAATTGAAGGTCCAAGAACTGGTGACATACAGGCGGATGGACATGGCTAGATGGAAATAGCTTTCGATGCTCCTCATAAATATATACATAGGTATATACTCACGCTTATCGGGTTTATCAAAACCCATCAAAGAAATGAAAATTAAATATAGAAAATCGTGGAAGGTCTGAGTAACTATAGATAGTGCCATAACTACCTATATGTAGTAACCGAAGCCAACCATTAGAGGACGCAATTACTCAAGTGAATTGATTAAAATTTTTTTTTTATTTTACTTCATTGATTACCTTAGACGCATTAAGCTCAGGAATATTCCGCTATTCCCTGATTAACAAGATTCGGTTCATCAATTCGATTAACTTCCATATTTAAGGAAACCTATTCATAAGACTGGCATGTACGCAAAACCTCAAAACTGTTGTGAGAGGATACGAAAGAGGTATAGAGAACGGGGTAAATTCTATGTGAATGCTCATTGGGAAAACAACTTATTAAAGAAGTAAATTTTATTGAAATTGCTATTAAGGAAATTAATTTTAGGGAAAATAATGTTAAGGACACTGGATTTGTATTTGTCCACCACAATAGAATGCTTTTAGATTCTTAGGAGGTCTTTTCTCGTCATTTTATCGAAATTTCTAGGTGAACTTCGGAATTATTCCACTCAGTCTTTCTCTCTGTCTCTTCCCCTTTCCATAAAACGCACGTGTTCTAAAAATTAGTATAAGGGTATTCATATCCCCTTTAACACGTGCAAATTATAAAAAAAAAAAAAAAATACGTTCCACAAGTGGTCCTAAAGGAATTTTAGAAAGTCCTCTCAAATCCGAGTACGGAACCGAAAGGTATACTACCATAAAATGTTAAACAGTGGTTAATCGCCAGTTATCGTCGAAAATGTTACGATTTGATCTATGATGGTGGTACGCCAAATTGAAGCTCGTTTGATTTTTCTTTAATTGTTATTTTTTACTTTTTGTTTCTCACATCAGCCTAAGAACATTCAAGGAGGACATACCTACTCGTATAATGATCTACGATTTCTGACGAAACATCTTGCAGATGAAAGAGAAGTCAGAGGGTAAAGCTTTTGCTTGATGGTCTTCGAACCCTGGCCCTCGAACTGTACTTTCATTTTTTTAATTCAAAATGTCTACAAGAAAGCAGTATTCAAGTATTCAATTTAAGCCGTGTTGTAGCGGTTATAGTTCTAGTAGTGGTCCTAGTAGTGACTCTAGATAATTTATTGCTGATATGTTACGTTTAGTATTCATTCAATATACTATAATTCGCTAAGAAACTGCCGACTTGCACTTCAGTTTACCATAGTATGGCACAAGGATAAGGACTACAACGTAGTCGGGTTTTTGATATTCGTAAGACTTATGCTACTGTAACTTGTGCAAAGGCCTGCTTTTTATGATCATGAACAAAACATTCATTTTTCACTACCAACCTGATTGCAAAAAAAGTCAAAGAAGATAAAGCCCATTCTCTAATATTAGTGAGTTTAAGTCCAAGTCCGTTGTATACAAGTCCGATTTTCCCCGATTGAGAAACTGTGAATCACATATTTTCACTGATGATAAGTGTATTTATTCGTTGAATGCGTATGGTTTCAACATTGAAACCAACCTAAATGCAATCCAAACTTATTTCAATAATTCGAAAATAAAAATAAACGCTTCTAACATAGACAAGAATAAGAAAAGAATGTTTCTTATCAAGCAACAAACTTATTATTGCTGGTGCTGAGTGTAAGTCGAGCGTCAAATATCTCGGAGTCCACCTCGATAAAATATTAACATTTAATCTACACGTCCAGGAAATTATAAATAAAGTAAACATAACAGTTAAAACTCTCTATTTGTTTATCAATCATTATTAAAAATTGAGCAACGAAAACAAGCTTATCATTTTTAAAGTTGTATTTCGAGTAATAATTTTCCGGGCCCCCTTTCTGGGATACATGTGAAAAACCACATATTTAGAGAACTATTGGAACTGATTTTAAATTTACCGTGGCACTTCTCTACCGAAGAATTACACCAAATTGCTAATGTGGCTAAAGTCCCGACTAAAATTACAAAATTACGCGACTGGTACAATTTGTCAAGCATTTCATCCAACAACAACCTGATCTCAAATTTAGTTGGTTAAATTACAACAGGATTTATTAATTTAAGCAAGTGTATATTTTTATTTAATATCTAATATTTATTATTTGTTTTGTTATTTATTATTTATTATTTATTATTTATTATTTATTATTTATTGTTTATTATTTATTATTTATTATTTATTATTTATTATTTATTATTTACTATTTATTATTTATTATTTATTATTTATTATTTATTATTTATTATTTATTATTTATTATTTATTATTTATTATTTATTATTTATTATTAATTATTAATTATTAATTATTAATTATTTATTATTTACTATTTACTATTTATTATTTATTATTTATTATTTATTATTTATTATTTATTATTTATTATTTATTATTTATTATTTATTATTTATTATTTATTATTTATTATTTATTATTTATTATTTATTATTTATTATTTATTATTTATTATTTATTATTTATTATTTATTATTTATTATTTATTATTTATTATTTATTATTTATTATTTATTATTTATTATTTATTATTTATTATTTATTATTTATTATTTATTATTTATTATTTGTTATTTATTATTTATTATTTATTATTTATTATTTATTATTTATTATTTATTATTTATTATTTATTATTTATTATTTATTATTTATTATTTATTATTTATTATTTATTATTTATTATTTATTATTTATTATTTATTATTTATTATTTATTATTTATTATTTATTATTTATTATTTATTATTTATTATTTATTATTTATTATTTATTATTTATTATTTATAATTTATTATTTATTATTTATTATTTATAATTTATTATTTATTATTTATTATTTATTATTTATTATTTATTATTTATTATTTATTATTTATTATTTATTATTTATTATTTATTATTTATTATTTATTATTTATTATTTATTATTTATTATTTATTATTTATTATTTATTATTTATTATTTATTATTTATTATTTATTATTTATTATTTATTATTTATTATTTATTATTTATTATTTATTATTTATTATTTATTATTTATTATTTATTATTTATTATTTATTATTTATTATTTATTATTTATTATTTATTATTTATTATTTATTATTTATTATTTATTATTTATTATTTATTATTTATTATTTATTATTTATTATTTATTATTTATTATTTATTATTTATTATTTATTATTTATTATTTATTATTTATTATTTATTATTTATTATTTATTATTTATTATTTATTATTTATTATTTATTATTTATTATTTATTATTTATTATTTATTATTTATTATTTATTATTTATTATTTATTATTTATTATTTATTATTTATTATTTATTATTTATTATTTATTATTTATTATTTATTATTTATTATTTATTATTTATTATTTATTATTTATTATTTATTATTTATTATTTATTATTTATTATTTATTATTTATTATTTATTATTTATTATTTATTATTTATTATTTATTATTTATTATTTATTATTTATTATTTATTATTTATTATTTATTATTTATTATTTATTATTTATTATTTATTATTTATTATTTATTATTTATTATTTATTATTTATTATTTATTATTTATTATTTATTATTTATTATTTATTATTTATTATTTATTATTTATTATTTATTATTTATTATTTATTATTTATTATTTATTATTTATTATTTATTATTTATTATTTATTATTTATTATTTATTATTTATTATTTATTATTTATTATTTATTATTTATTATTTATTATTTATTATTTATTATTTATTATTTATTATTTATTATTTATTATTTATTATTTATTATTTATTATTTATTATTTATTATTTATTATTTATTATTTATTATTTATTATTTATTATTTATTATTTATTATTTATTATTTATTATTTATTATTTATTATTTATTATTTATTATTTATTATTTATTATTTATTATTTATTATTTATTATTTATTATTTATTATTTATTATTTATTATTTATTATTTATTATTTATTATTTATTATTTATTATTTATTATTTATTATTTATTATTTATTATTTATTATTTATTATTTATTATTTATTATTTATTATTTATTATTTATTATTTATTATTTATTATTTATTATTTATTATTTATTATTTATTATTTATTATTTATTATTTATTATTTATTATTTATTATTTATTATTTATTATTTATTATTTATTATTTATTATTTATTATTTATTATTTATTATTTATTATTTATTATTTATTATTTATTATTTATTATTTATTATTTATTATTTATTATTTATTATTTATTATTTATTATTTATTATTTATTATTTATTATTTATTATTTATTATTTATTATTTATTATTTATTATTTATTATTTATTATTTATTATTTATTATTTATTATTTATTATTTATTATTTATTATTTATTATTTATTATTTATTATTTATTATTTATTATTTATTATTTATTATTTATTATTTATTATTTATTATTTATTATTTATTATTTATTATTTATTATTTATTATTTATTATTTATTATTTATTATTTATTATTTATTATTTATTATTTATTATTTATTATTTATTATTTATTATTTATTATTTATTATTTATTATTTATTATTTATTATTTATTATTTATTATTTATTATTTATTATTTATTATTTATTATTTATTATTTATTATTTATTATTTATTATTTATTATTTATTATTTATTATTTATTATTTATTATTTATTATTTATTATTTATTATTTATTATTTATTATTTATTATTTATTATTTATTATTTATTATTTATTATTTATTATTTATTATTTATTATTTATTATTTATTATTTATTATTTATTATTTATTATTTATTATTTATTATTTATTATTTATTATTTATTATTTATTATTTATTATTTATTATTTATTATTTATTATTTATTATTTATTATTTATTATTTATTATTTATTATTTATTATTTATTATTTATTATTTATTATTTATTATTTATTATTTATTATTTATTATTTATTATTTATTATTTATTATTTATTATTTATTATTTATTATTTATTATTTATTATTTATTATTTATTATTTATTATTTATTATTTATTATTTATTATTTATTATTTATTATTTATTATTTATTATTTATTATTTATTATTTATTATTTATTATTTATTATTTATTATTTATTATTTATTATTTATTATTTATTATTTATTATTTATTATTTATTATTTATTATTTATTATTTATTATTTATTATTTATTATTTATTATTTATTATTTATTATTTATTATTTATTATTTATTATTTATTATTTATTATTTATTATTTATTATTTATTATTTATTATTTATTATTTATTATTTATTATTTATTATTTATTATTTATTATTTATTATTTATTATTTATTATTTATTATTTATTATTTATTATTTATTATTTATTATTTATTATTTATTATTTATTATTTATTATTTATTATTTATTATTTATTATTTATTATTTATTATTTATTATTTATTATTTATTATTTATTATTTATTATTTATTATTTATTATTTATTATTTATTATTTATTATTTATTATTTATTATTTATTATTTATTATTTATTATTTATTATTTATTATTTATTATTTATTATTTATTATTTATTATTTATTATTTATTATTTATTATTTATTATTTATTATTTATTATTTATTATTTATTATTTATTATTTATTATTTATTATTTATTATTTATTATTTATTATTTATTATTTATTATTTATTATTTATTATTTATTATTTATTATTTATTATTTATTATTTATTATTTATTATTTATTATTTATTATTTATTATTTATTATTTATTATTTATTATTTATTATTTATTATTTATTATTTATTATTTATTATTTATTATTTATTATTTATTATTTATTATTTATTATTTATTATTTATTATTTATTATTTATTATTTATTATTTATTATTTATTATTTATTATTTATTATTTATTATTTATTATTTATTATTTATTATTTATTATTTATTATTTATTATTTATTATTTATTATTTATTATTTATTATTTATTATTTATTATTTATTATTTATTATTTATTATTTATTATTTATTATTTATTATTTATTATTTATTATTTATTATTTATTATTTATTATTTATTATTTATTATTTATTATTTATTATTTATTATTTATTATTTATTATTTATTATTTATTATTTATTATTTATTATTTATTATTTATTATTTATTATTTATTATTTATTATTTATTATTTATTATTTATTATTTATTATTTATTATTTATTATTTATTATTTATTATTTATTATTTATTATTTATTATTTATTATTTATTATTTATTATTTATTATTTATTATTTATTATTTATTATTTATTATTTATTATTTATTATTTATTATTTATTATTTATTATTTATTATTTATTATTTATTATTTATTATTTATTATTTATTATTTATTATTTATTATTTATTATTTATTATTTATTATTTATTATTTATTATTTATTATTTATTATTTATTATTTATTATTTATTATTTATTATTTATTATTTATTATTTATTATTTATTATTTATTATTTATTATTTATTATTTATTATTTATTATTTATTATTTATTATTTATTATTTATTATTTATTATTTATTATTTATTATTTATTATTTATTATTTATTATTTATTATTTATTATTTATTATTTATTATTTATTATTTATTATTTATTATTTATTATTTATTATTTATTATTTATTATTTATTATTTATTATTTATTATTTATTATTTATTATTTATTATTTATTATTTATTATTTATTATTTATTATTTATTATTTATTATTTATTATTTATTATTTATTATTTATTATTTATTATTTATTATTTATTATTTATTATTTATTATTTATTATTTATTATTTATTATTTATTATTTATTATTTATTATTTATTATTTATTATTTATTATTTATTATTTATTATTTATTATTTATTATTTATTATTTATTATTTATTATTTATTATTTATTATTTATTATTTATTATTTATTATTTATTATTTATTATTTATTATTTATTATTTATTATTTATTATTTATTATTTATTATTTATTATTTATTATTTATTATTTATTATTTATTATTTATTATTTATTATTTATTATTTATTATTTATTATTTATTTATTTATTTATTATTTATTATTTATTATTTATTATTTATTATTTATTATTTATTATTTATTATTTATTATTTATTATTTATTATTTATTATTTATTATTTATTATTTATTATTTATTATTTATTATTTATTATTTATTATTTATTATTTATTATTTATTATTTATTATTTATTATTTATTATTTATTATTTATTATTTATTATTTATTATTTATTATTTATTATTTATTATTTATTATTTATTATTTATTATTTATTATTTATTATTTATTATTTATTATTTATTATTTATTATTTATTATTTATTATTTATTATTTATTATTTATTATTTATTATTTATTATTTATTATTTATTATTTATTATTTATTATTTATTATTTATTATTTATTATTTATTATTTATTATTTATTATTTATTATTTATTATTTATTATTTATTATTTATTATTTATTATTTATTATTTATTATTTATTATTTATTATTTATTATTTATTATTTATTATTTATTATTTATTATTTATTATTTATTATTTATTATTTATTATTTATTATTTATTATTTATTATTTATTATTTATTATTTATTATTTATTATTTATTATTTTATTATTTATTATTTATTATTTATTATTTATTATTTATTATTTTATTATTATTATTTATTATTTATTATTTATTATTTATTATTTATTATTTATTATTTATTATTTATTATTTATTATTTATTATTTATTATTTATTATTTATTATTTATTATTTATTATTTATTATTTATTATTTATTATTTATTATTTATTATTTATTATTTATTATTTATTATTTATTATTTATTATTTATTATTTATTATTTATTATTTATTATTTATTATTTATTATTTATTATTTATTATTTATTATTTATTATTTATTATTTATTATTTATTATTTATTATTTATTATTTATTATTTATTATTTATTATTTATTATTTATTATTTATTATTTATTATTTATTATTTATTATTTATTATTTATTATTTATTATTTATTATTTATTATTTATTATTTATTATTTATTATTTATTATTTATTATTTATTATTTATTATTTATTATTTATTATTTATTATTTATTATTATTATTTATTATTTATTATTTATTATTTATTATTTATTATTTATTATTTATTATTTATTATTTATTATTTATTATTTATTATTTATTATTTATTATTTATTATTTATTATTTATTATTTATTATTTATTATTTATTATTTATTATTTATTATTTATTATTTATTATTTATTATTTATTATTTATTATTTATTATTTATTATTTATTATTTATTATTTATTATTTATTATTTATTATTTATTATTTATTATTTATTATTATTATTTATTATTTATTATTTATTATTTATTATTTATTATTTATTATTTATTATTTATTATTTATTATTTATTATTTATTATTTATTATTTATTATTTATTATTTATTATTTATTATTATTATTATTTATTATTATTTATTATTTATTATTTATTATTTATTATTTATTATTTATTATTTATTATTTATTATTATTATTTATTATTTATTTATTTATTATTTATTATTTATTA